>JARQOD010007683.1:0-38391 GCA_033576555.1 Oophaga sylvatica
GACACTGACCAGTGCCACGAGGAAGGTAACGGGCCCCATAAGTAGCATGCCCCTGAAGTGTTGGGGGTGGATGGGGAGGTAGAGCCCATACCCAGCGCAGGCTGATGGGTCTATAGAAATCCCCGGGGAGACTGCATATGTAGCTGCTGTCACCCGCAGTCAGAGTGCCCGGATGCAGGTAGCGCCTGCCATCTGGACCCTCCTCCGCTACGGGAAAGGATGAACCAGAGGTGGACCCACAGCTGGTCCCAGAGGGTCCCAGTGAGGAAGGAACCTGACGTCACTTCTGGCTGCCTCCAGCAGGAGTTCCAGGCCGCTCTGCACTCAGATGCGAGCCTGGGGAATTGAGGCACCTCGCCGAGACCCCCACCTCCGTGACTGATAAGGAGAGGGTGTTCTGGGAACGAGGAAGGTAGTACCGGGAGACAGTACCTGGAGGTTCCAAAAGGATGGTTGAGGGAAAAACAGCTGGTCGTCCCGCACCAGATTCCGAGGTGAGTTTTGAGGATTGCCCATGAAATTCCACTCGTGGACACTTGGGGATTAGCAAAACTAAGGAAAGGCTGTCTCAACACTTCTTTTGGGCCCCAAAGATGGGGACAGATGTGACTAACTACTGCCGCTCCTGTATCACCTGTCAAAGAGTGGGGAAGGCGGGGCCTGCTCTTAAGGCTCCCCTGATCCCGTTGCCAGTGATAGAGGAGCCTTTCCAGAGGATGCGGTGGACATTGTGGGCCCGCTGGCCGTCCCCAGCAGCTCTGGAAAGCAATACATCCGACTGGGGTAGATACGCTCCCCGGGTACCCGGGGGCGGTAGCTCTGCCCTCAACTAGGGCAGATAAGGTGGCAGATGCAATGGTGACCATCTTTTCACGGGTAGGATTTCCCAGGGAGTGCTTACCGATCAAGGGACCCAATTTATGTCTCGCCTAATGAAGGCTCTCTGCAGCAAAATGCAGGTGACGCGTATGGTATCGAGTGCGTTCACCACAGACCAAAGGTTTGTGTGAGCGCTTTAACGGTAACCCCCAAACAGATGCTCCGCATGCTGGTTGAGACCCAGGGACGCGATTGGGAGCGGTACCTCCCACACCTGCTATTTGCCTACAGAGAAGTCCCGCAGGCTCGACGGGGTTCTCCCCCTTCGAGTCCTGTTATGGTAGGCGAGTCCGGGGACCCCTTGGGTTGATAAGAGAATCCTGGGAAGATGAGCCAAAACCCACGGAAGTGTCCATCATGGATTATTCATGCGCTTCCGGACAAGATGCAGACCTTGACGCAGTTGGTGCATGACAACATGAGCAAGGCTCAGGCTGACCAGAAGCACTGGTACGACCAGAACGCCCGGGGGGAACCTACCAGGTGGGTCAAAGGGTGTGGGTGTGGTCCCCGTACCAAAGGATAAGCTTCAGGCAGCCTGGGAAGGCCCGTACGTCGTTTCACCACAGCTCAACCCCGCCACCTACGTGGTCACGCTTTACCACACTCGGGGTAGGCGCAAGGCCCTTTTACGTCAACATGATGAAGGCCCATCACGAACGTGAAGCCCGCATCCTAACGGTCTGCAATCTGCCCGAGGGCGGGGAAGAGGATCCCCTCCTAGACATGCTGGCCCAAGCTAATGCCAATGGGTCCATTGAGGACATGGAGGTAAATGGCCTCGCTAACCGTCTCCCAGCGGTTGCAGTTGCTGACCACTCTGAACCTTTTGGGCCGTGTTCACTACCGCCCCGGAAGGACCGATTTGGCGTCCAGAGGTGGACCCCGGGAATCACGGCCCCGTTACGGCGGACACCTTAAATCGGATCTCTGAGGAGTGCAGCAGATTATGCGCCAGAGATCCATGAGATGTTGCAGCTGGGGGTGATCCGGCAGTCCAAAAGCGCATGGGCCTCACTGTAGTTCTCGTCCCAAAAAAAGGATCGGACCCCCCGGGTTCTGCGTGGACTACAGGGGGCTAAACGCCATCACTACCTCTGATGCGCCCCAATGCCAAGCATCGAGGATCTGATGGAGCGGTTGGCGAATGCCAAGTACATACCATCATGGATCTGAGTGGGGATACTGGCAGTTCCCCTGAGCCCGGCGGCGCGGGGAGAAATCTGCCTTTTTTCCCCCTTTTGGACTGTACGGTCCACGGTCATGCCTTTCGGCATGAAAAATGCCCTGCCACTTTCCAGGGGATGGTCAACCACCTGCTTCAGGGACTGGAGGGTACGCTGTGGCGTACCTGGACGACATTGCCGTCTTCGTTCCCCCTGGGAGGAACACCCTTCAGCATCTCCAGGAGGTGCTCAAAGCGTATTCACCAGGCAGGTTGCCATCAAGCCGGGAAAATGCCAGATGGGCATGAGGGAGGTCCACTACCTGGGGCACCGGGTAGGCGGGGGGTTCCATGAGTCAAGAGCCCGGGGAAAGTGGACGCCGATCGTGTCCTGGCCCACCCCCAGGACCAAAAAGCAGTGAGCCCTTCCCTGGGAACTGCAGGGTACTATAGGCGTTGTCCCGAACTATAGCGCCATTGCAAAACCCTTGACGGACCTCACCAAGGGCGGTCTAACCCCAAACATCAACTGGACAGATGGTTTGTGAGGCGGCATTGAGCTTTGAAAACAGCCTGTGCAGCTCTCCAGTGTTGAGAGCCGTCGACAGCAGTCGGCCCTTCCTGGTACAGACTGATGCCAGCGAATTTGGCCTCGGTGCTGTACTCACCCAGGTTGATTGGGGGGCCCAGGAGCACCCGTGTTGTACCTGAGCCGGAAACTTTGCCAAGGGAAGTGGCAAAACTCCACCATCGAGAAGGAGTTGCCGGGCCATGGTCTGGGCACTGCAAGTTTTGCAGCCCTACCTGTAGGGCGCACCTTCAAGGTGGTCACCAAACCCACAACCCTCTGAGCTGGCTGCACACGTGTCCGGAAACCCAATGGTAGGTTGCTACGCTGGAGCCTTGCCCTGCAGCAGTTATGATTTTCCCGTACAACACAAGAAAGGCAGTGATCATGGGAATGCTGATGGGTTATCACGACGTGGCGAACCCGCTGAGGGGCGCATGTCGGATTACCGACAGGTCATGCCTCCGTAGCGCCTAAAAGGGGGGGAGGTTGTGATGATACTGCTAGCTTCATTTCTTGTGCTGTTTCAGAATGTTCCCAAAAGTACTACACCCCCACCGTTTGCAAGCACAGGGCAAAGTTACCCCTCCCTCCTTTTCTCTGCAGCTCACGCTTCCCTTCCCTCCTGTCAACCTGCAGTCAAGCTCAGTGTAACCTGAGCTACCAGTGCTGGGAAATTTTGCCCTTCACCGCAGGGGTCCTTCATTGTTGCACACGTGCTTTCTTCCTATAGCAGCCATTTTGGAGAATTCATTTTTTTTGGTTAATAACACGGTTTGGGGGCATTCGCTGAAACACGAAAGTTACTGTGTTGAACCATGCGCCGACGGGCATCGTTCCGTGGTACTGGTAAACCGTAACCCAACAGAACCCGAGAAATGGAATTCCGGGTTGCCCCATGTACTAGCCCACCCAAGTGTGGGCTCTTGGAAAACCCTCATGTTAGAGTAAGATCATTGATAGGTCTGCCGTTATTCTGCTGGTTCACGGCGAGTTATGGAAACCCTTTTGATTTTGCAAGAGCTCAAATCATAGCTTGCAGCCAGGGGAGGGGGGCCAGAAAACCCGCCCTTTTTGTGAGGTCAGAAGCTGACATGCATAAGTCTTGCAGTGAAGTTCCTTAGGCACTTTTCTGCTGAACACCTCATAGATATATATCCATACATTCACAGTATAACCTATAGATATTATACCAATTACCATATACACCATAGATTATATCTCTAATTACACAATATACCATAGATATATATTCTCATACATTACACAGTATACACCTCATAGATGATATCCATATCTAACATTACCAAATATACACCTCATAATATATTACTCATACATTACCATTATACCTCATAGAATATAACTCATAGATTAACATATACACCTCATAGACTGATTATATCCTTACATTACACGATAACCTCATAGATATAAATCTCATAATTACACAGTATACACCTCATAGATGATATATCTCATACATTACACAGTATACACCTCATAGATGATTATATCTCATACATTACACAGTATACACCTCATAGATGATATATATCTCATACATTACACAGTATACACCTATAGATGATATATATCTCATACATTACACAGTATAACCTCATAGATGATATATATCTCATACTTACACAGTATACCCTCATAGATGATATATTCTCATACATTACACAGTATACACTCATAGATGATTATATCTCATACATTACACAGTATACACCTCATAGATGATATATATCTCATACATTACACAGTATACACCTCATAGATATATATATCTCATACATTACACAGTATATCACCTCATAGATGATATTTCTATACATTAACATGTAACACCTCATAGATATATATCTCATACATTACACAGTATACCTCATAGATGATAATATCTCATACATTACAGTTACCTAAAATATACACATATACACCATGATATATATCCTCATACATTAACATATCTCCTCATAAATTATATATCCATAGATTTACACATGTATCACTCATAGATATATATATCTCTATTCAACAGTATACTCATAATTACAATATCCCTACATAGTATACACCTCATACATTATAATATACATTACATATACACTATAATATTAATCTCATACATCACAGTATACACCTCATAGATGATATATATCTCATACATTACACAGTATACACCTCATAGATTATATATCTCATACATTACACAGTATACACCTCATAGATGATATATCTCATACATTACACATATACACCTCATAGATGATATATATCTCATACATTACACAGTATACACCTCATAGATGATTATATCTCATACATTACACAGTATACACCTCATAGATGATATATATCTCATACATTACACAGTATACACCTCATAGATTATATATATCTCATACATTACACATATAACATAATATATATATACTCATACATTACACATAGTATAACTCTCAAGATGTATACACTCAATATAACCATATTACAACCCATGATGATTATATCTCATACATTACACATATAACCTCATAGATGATATATATCTCATACATTACACATATACACCTCATAGATTATATATCCATACATTACACAGTATACACCTCATAGATGATATATATCTCATACATTACACAGTATAACCTCTAGTATAATCTCATAAACCTCATAGATGATATATCTCATACATTACACAGTATACACCTCATAGATGATATATATCTCATACATTACACAGTATACACCTCATAGATGTATATATCTCATACATTACACAGTATACACCTCATAGATGATATATATCTCATACATTACACAGTATACACCTCATAGATGATATATATCTCATACATTACACAGTATACACCTCATAGATGATATATATCTCATACATTACACAGTATACACCTCATAGATGATATATATCTCATACATTACACAGTATACACCTCATAGATGATATATATCTCATACATTACACAGTATACACCTCATAGATGATATATATCTCATACATTACACAGTATACACCTCATAGATGATATATATCTCATACATTACACATATACACCTCATAGATGATATATATCTCATACATTACACAGTATACACCTCATAGATGATATAATCTCATACATTACACATATACACCTCATAGATGATATATATCTCATACATTACACAGTATACACCTCATAGATGATATATATCTCATACATTACACAGTATACACCTCATAGATGATATATATCTCATACATTACACAGTATACACCTCATAGATGATATATATCTCATACATTACACAGTATACACCTCATAGATGATATATATCTCATACATTACACAGTATACACCTCATAGATGATATATATCTCATACATTACACATATACACCTCATAGATGATATATATCTCATACATTACACAGTATACACCTCATAGATGATATATATCTCATACATTACACAGTATACACCTCATAGATGATATATATCTCATACATTACACAGATATACACCTCATAGATGATATATATCTCATACATTACACAGTATACACCTCATAGATGTATAATCTCATACATTACACAGTATACCCTCATAGATGATATATATCTCATACATTACACAATATACACCTCATAGATGATATATATCTCATACATTACACAGTATACACCTCATAGATGATATATATCTCATACATTACACAGTATACACCTCATAGATGATATATATCTCATACATTACACATATACACCTCATAGATGATATATATCTCATACATTACACAGTATACACCTCATAGATGATTATATATCTCATACATTACACATATACACCTCATAGATGATATATATCTCATACATTACACAGTATACACCTCATAGATGATATATATCTCATACATTACACAATATACACCTCATAGATGAATATATCTCATACATTACACAGTATACACCTCATAGATGATATATATCTCATACATTACACAGTATACACCTCATAGATGATATATATCTCATACATTACACAATATACACCTCATAGATGATATATATCTCATACATTACACAGTATAACACCTCATAGATGATATATATCTCATACATTACACATATACACCTCATAGATGATATATATCTCATACATTACACAGTATACACCTCATAGATGATATATATCTCATACATTACACAGTATACACCTCATAGATATATATATCTCATACATACACAATACACCTCATAGATGATATATATCTCATACATTACACAGTATACACCTCATAGATGATATATATCTCATACATTACACAGTATACACCTCATAGATGATATATATCTCATACATTACACAGTATACACCTCATAGATGATATATATCTCATACATTACACAATATACACCTCATAGATGATATATATCTCATACATTACACATATACACCTCATAGATGATATATATCTCATACATTACACAGTATACACCTCATAGATGATATATATCTCATACATTACACATATACACTCATAGATGATAATCTCATACATTACACAGTATACACCTCATAGATGATATATATCTCATACATTACACAGTGGTGAAAAAAAAACTAAAGGGGCAGAAGCCCCGGAGGGGACCCTGAAGGCCCCCACAAAGTGCAGGACAAAATGCAAAAATAAGCAAAAAAAACAAAAAAGAAAATGTTTATTGTTAGCAGGAGATGAGACACGACAGCAGGTACAGGAAATGGAAAAAGGATTCAACCAGAACAATTGTCACCGGAACCTGAGGGGAAAGGTGACTCCCTTATATAAGACCAGTTCAGTAACACCTGATTTCCCAGTCCTCACAATCTTCCCTGGACGACTAGCACCGCTTGAACCCCACCAGAGGGAAGCCTTGTCTCGAACTCATCCCAAGCCCACCAAACAGTACCCCCCCCTTGAGGAGGGGCACCGAACCTCCATTTGAGCAACAGGTCGGTTCAGGATGATTTTCTGTGAAACGCAGGATAAGTCCCTAGCATGGAGTCCGAAGCAAACACCCAAGAATTGTCTTCCTGACCAAAAAACTCTCCATTTAACCAAATCTGGAGTTTCGTCTAGAAAACGGAAATCTAATATTTTCTCAACCCATACTCAGATTGCCCTCAACCAAAACAGGGTCGGGGGCCCACGAGCAGGAACCACCTGGCTCACAAACCTCTTCAACATGGACTTGTGGAACATTTTTTGGATTTTTAAATGTCCCTGGAAGAAGCAAACGAAAAGAAAGGATTAATCTCCATTCTTTAAGGTCCAATGAACTAGGCTTAAATTTAGGAGATGCTACTCCATAGGAATATTTTTGAGGACAACCAGACCAAGTCCCCCACTTTTAAACCGAGGACCATCTTCCTATGCCGGTTACAAACCGCGGGGCCCCTCTCCTGAAGAGGGCAACCTCCCCACTACCTGGTCCCAAATCAGTTGATACGTCCACAACAGATAAAAACCCTGGACAGACGAAGCCCCCGTCTTCCTGAAGAAAATCGAGGGTGAAAACCCGAATTACAGAAAAACGGAGACATCAAAGTAGCAGAGCTAGGCCCATTTTTAAAGCAAACTCACCCAAAGGAAAAAAAGAGACCAGTCCTGATCAGCGACACAAAGCATCTTAGTAAGTCTAATGTTGGGGTTTGTTCTCCCCAGTTTGCCATTGGTCTGAGGATGAAATGCTGAGGAAAAAGACATTGAACACCCTTTAAACAAAAGTCCCTCCAAATTGGAAACAAACTGGATCCTTGTCAGACACAATTTCTCAGGAATCCGTGTCAACGAACCACGTGTGAAGGAACAACGGCACCAATTCAGAGGAGGAAGGCAACTTAGGAAATGGCAAAAGATGTATCTTCTTGGAAAAACCTATCACAAATTTACCAGAGGTGGTCATTCTCTGAGAAACAGGAAGGCGGAAAGAAATCCATAGAGATTGGGTCCATGGTCTCTTGGGCACAGGAATGGCATCAAAAAAACCACTAAGCAGAGCAAGGCTTGGAGCGAGAGCAAGTCCCGCAGACCTGCACAAATTCCCTGACATCACGAGACAAGGTAGGCCACCAAAAGGACCGACTAACCAAGTCTCTGGTACCAAAAATTCCGGATGCCCAGCCAACACGGAACAATGAATCTCAGACAATCACCTCTTTTTCCACTGGTCCGGGACAAACAATTTTCCAACAGGGCAGCACTCGGGCCTATCCTCCTGACCCCCTCCAGAGCAAGTCTCAATTGGGCGAGATGGCGGAAAGAACTACACCTCTTTCAAAATAACAGAAGGATCAGATAACTCAGGAGAGTCCCAAGGAAACTCCTCGAGAGGGCATCCGCCTTAACATTCTTATGCCAGAAGAAAGGAAACCAAAAATTAAAACGTTGAAAAACAAGGCCCACCTGGCCTGTTGGGATTGAGTCCTTGGCAATTCCAGATAGACCAGATTCTTATGTCCGTAAGGACCCCACCTGATGTTTGGCTCCCTCCAGCCAATGTCTCCACTCTTCAAAAGCCCACTTCATTTGGCCAATAACTCCCGATTACCCACGTCATAATTACGTTCAGTAGGAGAAAATTTTCGAGAGAAAAAGGGACAAGGGCCACCTCTAGAGGTCTCTGGATATCCCTGGGACAAAACGGACCTGCCCCAACTTCAGAGGGATCAACCTCCACCTGAAATGGCAGAGAAACATCAGGCTCCGTAGAACAGGAGCAAAGTGAATCTCCGCTCAAGTTCCCGAAATGCAGAGACTGCCTCAGGAGGCCAATTCACCACATCAGAACCCCCCCTGGTCAAATCAGTTAATGGTTTAACAACAACCGAGAAATTACCAATAAATTCACGATAAAAATTGGCAAAACCCAAAAATCTTTTGAAGAGCCTTTAACGAAGTAGGTTGGACCCAATCACAGATGGCCTGAACCTTGACCGGGTCCATTTCAACAACAGATGGGGACAAAATGAATCCCAAAAATGAGATCCTCTGTACGCCAAAAAGACACTTTGATCCCTTCACATACAAGCATTCTCTCTCAAAATCTGGAATACAGTTCGAAACATGTTTCACATAGAGTCCCATCATTAGAAAAAATCAAGATATCATCCAAAAAAACAATCAGAAATTTTCCACAAAATCCTGAAAATGTCATTCATGAAGGACTGGAAGACGGAAGGAGCATTAGTGAGCCCAAAGGGCATCACAGGTACTCAAAATGCCCTTCAGGGGTATTGAATGCCGTTCTCCATTCATCCCCGTGCTTAATGCGAATAAGGTTATACCCCCCCTGAGGTCAAGCTTGGTAAACCAAAGTACGTTTTTCACCCTGGAAACAGGTCAGAAATCAAGGGTAACGGGTATTGATATTTCACAGTAATATTGTTCAAGAGACGATAATCAATTACACGCCTTAATGAACCATCCTTTTTGGCCACAAGAAAAAACCCGGCACCTAAGGGTGAAGAGGATAGTCTGATATGACCCTTCTCCAATGATTCCTTGATATAAGACCGCATAGCGTCATGTTCAGGTACAGCAAGTTAAAAAGGCGACCTTTAGGAATTTACTACCTGGCACTAATTCAATAGCGCAGTCCATAGCTCCTATGGGAGGCAAGGATGCAGATTTACTTTCGCTAAACACATCAGAAAAATCAATCAAAAAGTCAGGAACATCCTGAGCCTGGGGGGAGGGAGAAAAAACAGCAGTGTTGGTATTAACACATTGGCAGCCCCAACTGGTTTACAGACACAGATTTCCAATCCAAAACAGGATTATGAGACTGTAACAAGGAAAACCCAGCACGATAATGTCATGCAGATTATACAGAACCAAAAATTTGCAGCACTCCTGGTGATCAGGTTCAACCCTCATTTCACCTGAGTAGAAAACTGGGTTTATTCTCAGCCAAAGGGGTAGAATCGATCCCCAGTAGGGGAATAGACTTCTGTAGGGATATCAAGGAAATCCACAACGTTTAGCAAAATCATAATCCATCAGATTAATAGCTGCTCCAGAATCAACGAAAGCCTGAGCAGAAAATGAGGACAGAGAGCATATCAGAGTGACAGTTAATAAAAACTTAGTCTGAACACTACCCAAGACAACTGAGCGTGCAAAACGTCTTCCCCGCTTAGGGCAGACTGAAATAGCATGAAGGCATCACCACAGTAGAAACATAACCCATTGCGCTTTCGAAACTCATGACGCTGTGCCCCAGACACCACTCTATCACACTGCATGGGTTCAGAAGCTGGTTCACAAGGCAACACCATTCCACGCATACTTCTCCGCTCACGCAAACGTCTGTCCAATTTGAATCGCTAATGACATAGAATCATTGAGACCAGAGGGGACAGGGAATCCCACCATAACATCCTTTACATTATCTGACAGACCCTTCGGAAAAGGGCTGCCAAAGCGTCGTCATTCCATTTGGTCAGGACTGCCCACCTACGGAATCTCTGACAGAATAACTCAGCGTCATCAAGCCCTGATTTAATCCCCAACAAGGCTTTTTCAGCTTGATCAGTGACATTAGGCTCATCGTACAAAAACCCCAAGGCCTGAAAAAAATGCATCAACATCACTCAAAACAGGATCCCCAGGTATCAGGGAAAAAGCCCAATTCTGAGGATCGCCGCGCAGGAGAGAAGATGATAATTTGAACCTGCTGCGCTGCGTTCCCTGAGGACTTAGATTTTAAGGCAAAAAACAATTTACAATTATTTTTGAAATTCTGAAACTTAGCTCGATCCCCTAAAAACAAATCTGGCATGGGAAGAATCCTAGATTCCACAACAGGCAACCCAGCAAGATAGATAGCAATACTCCGAACCTCAGTGGCAAGCTGATCCACACGGCCAGACAACTGTGCAAACTCCATTGAGAGAAAAGATCCTCCCCAGCACCCAGAGATACAGAGGGAAAAAAAAAAAAAAAAATGCAACAAACAGAAAAATATCTCTGACAACTCTGACAACCTTTTTTCTTTCACAATATTTTTTCCCTTCTGTGAGTACCATACAATTTTCAGTTTTTAGGGCCGGTGATACTGTTATGTTTCGGTAGCTGAGGAGTGCAGGTAAAAAAGGAAATACACCAGAGCAGTTGGAATCTATGAATTGTGTGTCGACCCGCCACCACAATTGTGGGTTACCATGGCAATGGGGTACTCAGAGCCGAGCCCATGGAAGTCTATGGGGATTGTCACAGTAGCGGTGGCTCGGTCTGTGGCCCTGGCGGTCTGGCGTATGTTGGGGGAATATTTACAGGGGATAGATTTATATACAGTTCGTGACGCCACCTGTAGTATTCTGGTAATTTGTACCAGCGCTGCTGTAGATCTCTGAGGGGATGGTGATGCAGCTAGATGTCGGGTCCCCTACAGGTGGGACTGGTCCCTCAAAGTCTATGTGAGTTGTGAAGTCGAGTGCAGATAAAGAACACAGTCTCACACGGTCAGCGTCTTTCCATACCTTTACTTGCAAGATGATAAGGCAGGTCCCAGGGAGGCTGATCCAAGGAGAGTGTATCTTGAGACGGCAGCTGGACAAGTTAGGGGCCTCCTTTAACTCCAATAAAACGAGTACAACCAGCCTGAAGCGTAGTTCCCTCAATCTCCAGCTAATCTTTAGCTGTACCTGCCCAGTCAGCTTTAGTGTTAGGGGCCTTCCTGTGAAGGAGCTGAATTCTTATTTTGTCCTGCAGAACTCCAAAGTCTTCACTCCCCCTGACCCCAGTTACGTACTGACTATAAGGGGCTTGTCTGCCGCGACCTAGGGTCCGGTAGATTCCTGGTTTTCCCATCACCGTGCCTGAAACAACAGTGACCCTTCGGTCCCCAGTGACCGGTAGCAATGTGCTGGACTTCTGCAATCCTGTAGCACTAATCCTATAAATCCACTTGCCTTTCGCCTTGTCCACGCTGGTAACATAAGCACTCAAAACTAGCCAAGGGTCGAGCAGTCACTTCTTTCTTTTCTTTCCAATGAAGTTAGCCACAGATGCTCAGTTATCACAGGCAGGAGCACGTCTCTGAACCTGATACCGTCCTTTAGACAGGGATGCTGAAGACTTTCCGTGCTAATACTTCTTCTTTCCTCAGTGTTGTTGAGAAGGTGATACAGCTCTGACTAGACTAAGGTGTATTCCAAACACCTATACCAGACTCCACGATATGAACTGGTGAATAAGCAGGCTAGACTCTTTCCTCCCTCCAACGTCTTCTCACAAAGAAGTCTAGACTCTACTCCACACGTCCTCACTGTCCAAAGACAGGAACTAGACTAATCACTCTAACACCTACTACCTTGACCACTCCCTCTAGAGTATACTCCACTACCCTAGGGGTGTGTCTAGTGTGTGTCGAGTGAATGGATATTTAGCATTAAACTGCCGTCTCGCCATACACTCTCCAGGGTACTGCGTGTGCCTACCACCAGGGCTACACATTCCCCCATGGTAAACGACAGCACTCCCGGGCTGTAAAATACAAAAGACATTTTTGTTTATGCAATAAACTTTTAACAATAACATCTTCCCATCCGGGAGGTGAGGACATCTTGAACGTTGCAAACTTTTATAGAAAAATACAAATAGTATCAAATAGCATCAATAAATAAATATACAATATACTTGTGAAGGACCCGCACCAAACCTTCAACGTGGGTCCTGGGTGGGCTGCAGGACGTCCGATTGCAGACCTCACTCAGTGCCACACCATACGGGTTTTGTTTTTCAGAGGTAGTTATGGATGGTTTTTGTAAAACCAAGATAGGGCACCGAAGCGCAACTATTTACAAGAAAGTTCTGGGTTAGCATAGTCCTTAACCTCAAAAGTCCATTTGTAAAGAAAGACATATTATATTAAATCGCATTATAAAAGTGCAACTGTTTATCATTTATCATCTATCATTTACCCAGCCGGGCATTCTATAATTAGAAATATATATTCACTATATATAACCTGTGCAAACTTTTTCAAAACATTTTAAACTTTTTGCTTTTTACTTTTGGTAGATCCGATAGGGATCTCACCACATTTCTTACTATCTATTCATCTTCTAATAATACACCTTCCACTACATCTTTCACCCCGGGGGCTGGAATGATGCAATGAGCCCTAGATCCCAAGACCAGCAAATCATGTGCTGCGATCAGGGTCTGGGTCGCGACAGTTCTGGTGCGAACCTCTAGGGGCGCAACGGGTATACTCTCTCCGCGTGACACCGATTGCGTCTCCATCACAGTCAACGATATAGACCGCGTCAGGGTTTGCGATCTAAACTGGGTCGCATGTTGCGATGTGGAGGTGGCTTTAACTTGCGATGAACTCGGGGTCGCTTGTTGCGATGACTTTGCAGGGGCGATGCTGGGGCACGGCCGGATGCTGCTTGAACTGGGAACGGGGACGCGGCGGTAATGGTGACGGTACCTGCGTCTGGGACGGGGTCGCGGACGATGGTGACATTCAGGGCATACCACCCCTTCATTCCCCAATGCCGCGTATAGGTGACTATATCTCCGTTTGCTAAGTCCCTCCGGGATGACCTTGCGGCAGGTGGGATTCTACGTCACGCCTGCTGACAAAGACCGCTGGTAGAGGCCCGGTTCACGGATAAAGCCCCAGCCCTTCCGGAGCTGGAACTCAGTCACACACACCCTGCCGCCGCGGTTCCCTCAGAGTACCTTTATCTCGCCGGACGGTCTCTTTGTCCGCGATCAGCTCGGCAAATTGTCGCTGACGGTTCCTCTGAGTTTCCCGCTCTTCCTCCTGCTGACGCCTCTTCTTCTCCTCACGACTCCGCCATTCTTGTTCCCACTGGGCGGTGTAGGCGACGTCATCCAGGCGCGCCATTTCGTCCCAGTCCACATCTGGTAGTGACGGACAGGACCCCTCCGGTGTCCCTGCCGGGGACCGATAATCTGCTGCGGCCTCTTGGCCGGGCGGGCGTTCCGGGATTGGCTGTACCTCCTCAACCTCCTCCGCCTCCACCACTTCACCAGTGGGATCGGGAACGGTACTTTCGGGGGCAGCCTCCGGTTGCTCCTTCGCCTTAGGCAGCAGACTCTTCGGTATTTGGAATCGTGGGGGTTCATTGAGGGGAGAGGACGCCGTGTTCGTTAGTTGCCACTGCAGCAGTTTACATCGGCGTCTCTCAATCTCCTCCAGTCCAGGTTGGACCATCTTCTTTAGGCGTGCGTTCTCCTCCTGAATCTCTAGCAACGCCTGCTGCAGGTGCAGGATCGCATAAGACTCCGATGCCGATGGCAGCTTGGCGGGGGCACGGGGCCTGCCTTCCTCCGCTGCTCCGCTCGGCTGCTCACGTCCTGCCTCCATCATGTTCCAGTAGATTCTTTCTTCTTCCTGCGGAGACATCCGGTCTCTTCCGTGGAGGTGGGGTTTGCGTCTCCTCCTCCTCGCAGGGAAGGTGAAGAGGAGGCGGACCTCCTTTGCTGTAGGGCAGGACCGCATGTTGTAATAGCACTTTGAGAGGGCAGGCATTTTCTTCGCGCCACAGGGGGGTAGACGCCCACGAAGGTACGCCCACCTTCTTCTCCAGCGCCTGAGGGCGCGAATATGGCGACAAAAATGGCGATTTTGGCGCCAAAAGTGCAAACAGTCCTTTTCACAAAACAAGTCCTTAGGCACACAGGGCTCGCAATTTCGCGAGTTTCGTATCCTGTTCGTGACGCCAAAGTTGTGTCGACCCGCCACCACAATTGTGGGTTACCAGGGCAATGGGGTACTCAGAGCCGAGCCCATGGAAGTCTATGGGGATTGTCACAGGTAGCGGTGGCTCGGTCTGTGGCCCTGGCGGTCTGGCGTATGTTGGGGGAATATTTACAGGGGATAGATTTATATACAGTTCGTGACGCCACCTGTAGTATTCTGGTAATTTGTACCAGCGCTGCTGTAGATCTCTGAGGGGATGGTGATGCAGCTAGATGTCGGGTCCCCTACAGGTGGGACTGGTCCCTCAAAGTCTATGTGAGTTGTGAAGTCGAGTGCAGATAAAGAACACAGTCTCACACGGTCAGCGTCTTTCCATACCTTTACTTGCAAGATGATAAGGCAGGTCCCAGGGAGGCTGATCCAAGGAGAGTGTATCTTGAGACGGCAGCTGGACAAGTTAGGGGCCTCCTTTAACTCCAATAAAACGAGTACAACCACCTGAAGCGTAGTTCCCTCAATCTCCAGCTAATCTTTAGCTGTACCTGCCCAGTCAGCTTAGTGTTAGGGGCCTTCCTGTGAAGGAGCTGAATTCTTATTTTGTCCTGCAGAACTCCAAAGTCTTCACTCCCCCTGACCCCAGTTACGTACTGACTATAAGGGGCTTGTCTGCCGCGACCTAGGGTCCGGTAGATTCCTGGTTTTCCTATCACCGTGCCTGAAACAACAGTGACCCTTCGGTCCCCAGTGACCGGTAGCAATGTGCTGGACTTCTGCAATCCTGTAGCACTAATCCTATAAATCCACTTGCCTTTCGCCTTGTCCACGCTGGTAACATAAGCACTCAAAACTAGCCAAGGGTCGAGCAGTCACTTCTTTCCTTTTCTTTCCAATGAAGTTAGCCACAGATGCTCAGTTATCACAGGCAGGAGCACGTCTCTGAACCTGATACCGTCCTTTAGACAGGGATGCTGAAGACTTTCCGTGCTAATACTTCTTCTTTCCTCAGTGTGTGTTGAGAAGGTGATACAGCTCTGACTAGACTAAGGTGTATTCCAAACACCTATACCAGACTCCACGATATGAACTGGTGAATAAGCAGGCTAGACTCTTTCCTCCCTCCAAACGTCTTCTCACAAAGAAGTCTAGACTCTACTCCACACGTCCTCACTGTCCAAAGACAGGAACTAGACTAATCACTCTAACACCTACTACCTTGACCACTCCCTCTAGAGTATACTCCACTACCCTAGGGGTGTGTCTAGTGTGTGTCGAGTGAATGGATATTTAGCATTAAACTGCCGTCTCGCCATACACTCTCCAGGGTACTGCGTGTGCCTACCACCAGGGCTACACAATTGCAGTACCCTGACTAACCACCACAACTAGAGGCAGCCGTGGAGCGTTCCTACGTTGGTCCTAGACGCCTCGTCACAGCCTGAGAAACTAACTACACCTAAAGATAGAAATAGGAAAGCTATCTGCCCCGGAGCAGATCCCCAAAGATAATAGAAAGCCCCCAAACATGTAATGGCGGTTAGACAAGATGAAATACTGACACAGAAAGAAAATAGTATGAGCAAACGTTGGGGCCCAAACTACCTAAATAGAGAAGGATAGGAAGGGTACTTACTGCAATCCCAGAAAACCCTGAAAGGCACCAACTCTACTAATTTCAAAAACACCTGAGATCACACGACCTCTACCACCTAAATTAGTTCTCTGGTGTAACAAAATCAAAACAGCAGCCACTGAAAAAACTGGAAAAAGCAAAAGTACAAACATCAGTGGCTGAACAAAACTGAGAGGGCAGAAGCCCCCGGAGGGGACCCTGAAGGCCCCCACAGAAGTGCAGGACAAAATGCAAAAATATAGCACAAACACAAAAGAAGAAAAAGTCTTATCTGTTAGCAGGAGATGCAGACACGACACAGCAGGCTACAAGGGAAACTGGAATAAAGGATTCAGACCAGAACAATTGATCACCGGCAACCCTGATGGGAAGGTGACTCCCTTATATAAGACCAGTCAGTAACACCTGATTCCCAGTCCTCACAATCTTCACTGGACAGACTAGCACCGCTTGTAACCACCAGAGGGAGCCTCTGCTCAGAACTCATCTCAAACCCATTCACAACAGGGCTCTACCAGCACAGGGTGATGATGTGATGTAGATATATAACACTATGGGGGGCTCTACCAGCACAGGGTGATAATATGATGTAGATATATAACACTATGGGGGGCTCTACCAGCACAGGGTGATGATATGATGTAGATATATAACACTATGGGGGGCTCTACCAGCACAGGATGATGATGTGATGTAGATATATAACACTATGGGGGGCTCTACCAGCACAGGATGATGATGTGATGTAGATATATAACACTATGGGGGTGTCACGCTGTCTAATGATATGACTACAATGTCAGTAAACTATTTATACAGGAACCACACTCTATACAACATATAGTTTAGCAACATAAGAATGTAAGTATAAAATAGATTTACCTGACACAATATCAGCAGAACTTAGGGTTAATCTTGAGGACTAGATGTGCAGAGACGATATCAGTTGAACTCAGGGTTAATCTTGAGGACTTGATGAGCTGTAACAGGAAAGAGGAGGACCGGGGTCTAACCTGACCCTACACTGGGGTCCTAACTAATCCCTTACCTTGGAGGTACTGATAATGGTTCAGAGGTCCAAGTCTCCAGCCTAACCCTGTCTCCTATCAGACCCTGAACCCTGTAATCAGTCCTAAGAAGGATCCTGATTACCACCAAAGGGATATGGGCTGATCTCAGCTAAATACACAGATTAGACATATAAGACAGACAGGATAACACTCGCTTGCATACACACTCAAACACCAAAGGAACATAAATGGTCTGGGAAATAAACTCTAACCAAGTTGAGCTTAGAACAACTAAGGAGCTCACAACTAAAGTCTATACAGATTCATTCCTATCTGTGGTCTGCATGAAGTGTTTCACTGGCAACTCCCAAAGCAGACAACCAGAAACTTAAAGGAAACCAATCAACAAATAATCAATTGCAGCCGGGAGAAACTGCACCCAGTCCCAGCACCGAGCACAGACAGAATTAACTCCCTAGCTGCCAAACACAAAGAAACAGCAACTCAGCTGTGAGAAGTCAAAATGTGCAACCGCGACGATCTTCGTGGCAATGCACACATGACAGTACCCCCCCTTCTTCGAGGGGCCTCCGGACCGTCAGGGCCAGGACTGCCCGGGTGAGTTCTGTGGAAGGTCCGAACCAAACGATCTGCGTTAACATCAGACGCAGGGACCCACGTCCTCTCCTCCGGACCATACCCCTTCCAATGCACCAAGTACTGAAGGGACCAGCGATTCAGGCGAGAGTCAATGATTTTTGATACTTGAAATTCCAAGTTACCATTGACCAACACTGGAGGAGGAGGTAGAGGTGACGGTATGACTGGTGCCACATACCTTTTAAGTAATGACTTGTGGAACACATTATGAATTTTAAAAGTAGAAGGGAGTTCCAGACGAAATGCCACAGGATTAATTATGGAACTGATCCTGTACGGCCCGATGAATCTGGGACCCAGTTTCCAGGAGGGCACTTTAAGTTTTATATTCCTGGTAGACAACCATACCAGATCGTTCACATTCAGATCTGGACCAAAACTCTCCTCCTATCAGCCATACGTTTGTAACGGTTCCCCATCGTACTCAAATTATTCAATACACCTCGCCACACAGAAGCAAGTGACGACGAGAAACGCTCCTCCTCAGGAATCCCAGAAGGACCCCCCCCATTGAAAGTACAAAACTGGGGATGAAAACCATATGCCCCAAAAAACGGGGACTTACCAGTGGACTCGCTCCGCCTGTTGTTAAGAGCGAACTCTGCCAGAGGCAAGAAAGATGACCAGTCCTCCTGGTTCTCCGAGACAAAACACCGGAGATATGTCTCTAAACTCTGATTCAGACGCTCTGTCTGACCATTGGTCTGTGGATGAAAAGCCGAGGAAAACGACAATTGCATCCCCCGACGTAAACAAAATGCCCTCCAAAATTTGGACACAAACTGAGACCCCCTATCTGACACCACATCAGAAGGCAACCCATGAAGTCTCACGATCTCCCTAATGAACACCTGCGCCAGAGTTTTAGCATTAGGGAGTGCAGGAAGAGCAACGAAATGTGCCATCTTACTGAACCTGTCAACAACCACCAGTATGACAGTATTCCCTGACGACGGAGGAAGATCCGTAATGAAGTCCATAGATAAATGAGTCCATGGACGCTCCGGAAGTTTCAAGGGTAAAAGGGTCCCAGATGGACGGGTATGAGGAGTTTTAGAGCGAGCACAAACCCCACAGGACGCGACAAAAGTTATAACATCTTTATTAGCGTTAGGCCACCAAAATCGGCGAGAAAGGAGATCTAAAGTAGCCTTACTCCCTGGATGTCCTGCTAAAGCAGAATTATGATGTGCCTCAATAACCTTTTGTCTCAACTGATTCGGGACAAACAGTCTCCCTGAAGGTCCTGCAGGGGCGTCCCCCTGAGCCTCTAACACCTCCTCCTCAAGCTCAGAACATACAGCCGACACTACCACCCCCTCCTGAAGGATAGGAATCGGGTCATCCGTTTTCCCGGCCCCTGGGAAACTGCGAGACAAGGCATCAGCCTTTACATTCTTAGACCCCGGACGATAAGTGACGACAAAATTAAACCTGGTAAAAAACAACGACCATCGAGCTTGTCTGGAATTCAGACGCTTAGCGGATTCTAAATACAGCAGGTTCTTGTGATCAGTAATAACGGTGACCGGGTGGACTGCCCCCTCCAAAAAGTGACGCCATTCTTCAAAAGCCAATTTAATGGCCAAAAGTTCCCTATTGCCGATATCATAATTCCTTTCGGCGGACGACAATTTCTTAGAAAAGAAAGCGCACGGATGCCATTTACCAGGGGACGGACCCTGGGACAATATAGCACCCACCCCTACGTCAGATGCGTCCACCTCCACAATGAACGGCTGAGATACATCTGGTTGGATGAGAACGGGTGCCGAAGCAAAACATCTCTTTAAAGAGGAAAAGGCTTGGCAAGCTTTGTCCGACCACCTAGAAAAATCCGTCCCTTTTCTCGTCATGTCCGTGAGAGGTTTGACGACAGACGAGAAATTACAAATAAATTTCCGGTAGTAATTAGCAAACCCCAAAAAACGCTGCAGAGCCTTAAGATCCCCTGGCTGATCCCATTCAAGCACTGCTCTCACCTTTTCAGGGTCCATACGGAAACCGGAGGCTGGCACCAAAAAACCCAAAAACTGAAGTTCCTGTACGGCAAAAACACACTTCTCCAGTTTGGCGTATAGTTTATTGTCTCGCAAGATCTGCAACACCTGTCTCACATGCTCCTGGTGAGACACAAGATCTGGCGAGTAAATTAAAATGTCATCCAAATATACGACTACAAACACCCCCACAAGGTGACGAAAAATGTCATTAACAAAATGTTGGAATACTGCTGGTGCAGTAGTCAGACCAAAAGGCATGACAGGTTTCATAATGTCCCTCCGGCGTGTTAAACGCCGTTTTCCACTCATCCCCCTCTTTTATTCTAATCAGATTATACGCCCCCCTGAGATCCAATTTAGAGAGCCATTTGGCGCCAACAATTTGATTGAAGAGATCAGGAATAAGAGGGAGTGGATACGGATCTCGAACAGTAATCCGATTAAGTTCGCGGAAATCCAAGCAAGGGCGTAGGCCTCCATCTTTTTTCTTCACAAAGAAGAACCCCGCGGCTACAGGGGAAGATGAAGGTCTAATATGCCCTTTGGCCAGACTTTCGGAAATATAATCTTTCATAGCCTGTCTTTCAGGACCAGAAAGATTATACAACCTAGCTTTAGGTAACTTAGCATCAGGAAGAAGATTAATAGAGCAGTCATACACACGATGAGGAGGCAACTCCTGACACCCCTCCTCAGAGAAAACATCCCCAAAATCCTCCAAAAAAGGAGGCAATGTACTAGGTACGACCGCACTGATGACTGTGTTCATGCAGTTGCTTTTGCAAAACTCACCCCATTGGCTTATCTCTCTGGACTGCCAATTAATTACAGGGTTATGTTTAACCAGCCAAGGAAGTCCCAACACAATGGGAGTAGGTAGACCCTCCAACACATAACAAGATAATTGTTCCCTATGTATTGCCCCTACCCGAAGGTCAATGTTATGAACCTCATGAACAAAGCTACCTTGGCCGAGAGGCCTGGCGTCAATGGAAAAAATAGGGATTGGTTTGACCAATACACTCAGATGCATACCTTGAGCCTGAGCAAACTGAGCGTCAACCAGATTGGCGCCGGAACCACTATCCAGAAGAACAGACAATCTCTTCACTCTAGTACCAAACACCACCTCCACTGGTACAAGGAACTGAGAAGAACCGGCGGATGAAATACATACTCCCAGGTTGTCATCCACCACACAACCTGGGATTAGCAGTTTTCCGGCGACTTTTTACTTAACAAGACACGGGATGGACATTCTCCAACAAAATGTCCCTCTTTCCTGCAGAAAAAACACCTTCTAGTCCTGCGGCGTGCCGCCAATCCCCTACTACAAAAAGATGTCCCTCCCAACTGCATAGGCTCATCCGAATAGACAAGGGGAACCTCAACATAAGGGACTTTAGTAGTAGGTGGAGTAACAACAGGGAGTGGAGTTACCTCACCCCTCTCCCGAAGCCGTCTATCAGTACGGATAGCTAGGGCCATAGCAGCCTCCAGAGAAGGAGGAGACTCATACTGAGCCAAAACGTCTTTATTTTGTCAGAAAGCCCATGACAAAACTGGCTCCTAAGAGCTGGGTCATTCCACTGAGTATCCGTGGCCCATCTACGAAACTCAGAAGCAAATTCCTCCGCAGGACGATCTCCCTGCTGTATCTTACGTAATTTTGTCTCAGCAAGAGAGACCCGATCTGGGTCATCATATACCAATCCCAGAGCAGTAAAAAATTGATCTACAGACTGTAGAGCCGGGGATCCCGGAGGAAGGGAAAATGCCCAGGATTGAGGGTCCCCTTGAAGAAGTGAGATAACAATTCCCACTCTCTGCTCATCACTCCCTGATGATCGCGGCCGAAGCCGAAAATATAATTTACATGCCTCCCGGAAGGTAAAAAATTTGTCTCGCCCACCAGTGAACCTATCTGGAAGAGCCACCTTAGGTTCAACTCTGGTTTGCTCCAGGGGAGACAAAACTTTGGACTTAATGTCCGTCAGCTCCATGGATAATCCCTGCAACTGCAGAGCCAGCTGGGCTACTGGATCCATGGTAACTGGAGATAATTTTTTATGGCCAGTGAAAATGTCACGCTGTCTAATGATATGACTACAATGTCAGTAAACTATTTATACAGGAACCACACTCTATACAACATATAGTTTAGCAACATAAGAATGTAAGTATAAAATAGATTTACCTGACACAATATCAGCAGAACTTAGGGTAAATCTTGAGGACTAGATGTGCTGAAACAGGAAAGAGGAGGACCGGGGTCTAACCTGACCCTACACTGGGGTCCTAACTAATCCCTTACCTTGGAGGTACTGATAATGGTTCAGAGGTCCAAGTCTCCAGCCTAACCCTGTCTCCTATCAGACCCTGAACCCTGTAATCAGTCCTAAGAAGGATTCTGATTACCACCAAAGGGATATGGGCTGATCTCAGCTAAATACACAGATTAGACATATAAGACAGACAGGATAGCACTCTCTTGCATACACACTCAAACACCGAAGGAACATAAATGGTCTGGGAAATAAACTCTAAGCAAGTTAAGCTTAAAACAACTAAGGAGCTCTCAACTAAAGTCTATACAGATTCATTCCTATCTGTGGTCTGCATGAAGTGTTTCACTGGCAACTCCCAAAGCAGACAACCAGAAACTTAAAGGAAACCAATCAACAAATAATCAATTGCAGCCGGGAGAAACTGCACCCAGTCCCAGCACCGAGCACAGACAGAATTAACTCCCTAGCTGCCAAACACAAAGAAACAGCAACTCAGCTGTGAGAAGTCAAAATGTGCAACCGCGACGATCTTCGTGGCAATGCACACATGACAGGGGGGCTCTACCAGCACAGGATGATGATGTGATGTAGATATATAACACTATGGGGGCTCTACCAGCACAGGATGATGATATGTAGATATATAACACTATGGGGGGCTCTACCAGAACGGTGATAATATGTAGATATATAACACTATGGGGGGCTCTACCAGCACAGGGTGATAATATGATGTAGATATATAACACTATGGGGGGCTCTACCAGCACAGGGTGATAATATGATGTAGATATATAACACTATGGGGGGCTCTACCAGCACAGGATGATGATATGATGTAGATATATAACACTATGGGGGGCTCTACCAGCACAGGGTGATAATATGATGTAGATATATAACACTATGGGGGGCTCTACCAGCACAGGGTGATGATATGATGTAGATATATAACACTATGGGGGGCTCTACCAGCACAGGATGATGATGTGATGTAGATATATAACACTATGGGGGGCTCTACCAGCACAGGGTGATGATACGATGTAAATGTACACATGTGGTCAAAATTGTTGGTACCCTCGTTTAATGACAGAAAAACCCACAATGGTGACAGAAATAACTTGAATCTGACAAAAGTAATAATAAATCAAAAATCTATGAAAATGAACAAATGAAAGTCAGACATTGCTTTTCAGCTTCCACAGAATTTAAAAAAAATAAAACTCATGAAATCGGCCTGGACAGAAATGATGGTTCCCCTGAAAATAATGTGACAAAAGGGACATGTTAAATGGCGGTGTGTCCACTAATTAGCATCACAGGTGTCTACAATCTTGGAATCAGTGAGAGGCCTGTATAGAGGCTACAGATATCACTGTGCTGTTTGGTGACATGGTGAGTATGACTCTCAACATGGACCAGAGGAAGCGAAGGAAAGAGTTGTCTCAGGAGATTAGAAAGAAAATTATAGACAAACATGTTACAGGTAAAAGTTATAAGACCATCTCCAAGCAGCTTGATGTTCCTGTGACTACAGTTGCACTTATTTTCAGAAATGTAAGCTCCATGGGACTGTAACCAACCTCTCTGGACGTGGCCGCAGGAGGAAAATTGATGATAAATCAAAGAGACGGATAATACGAATGGTAACAAAAGAGGCCAGAAAAACTTCGAAACAGATTAAAGGTGAACTTCAAGCTCAAGGAACATCAGTGTCAGATCGCACCATCTGTCGTTGTATGAGCCAAAGTGAACTTCATGGGAGACGACCAAGGAGGACACCATTGTTGAAAAAAAATCATAAAAAAGCCAGACTGGAATTTGCCAAACTACATGTTGACAAGCCACAAAGTTTCTGGGAGAATGTCCTATGGACCGATGAGACAAAAATTGAGTTTTTTGGCAAAGTACATCAGCTCTATGTTCACAGACGGAAAAATGAAGCATATCAAGAGCAAAACACTGTCCCTACTGTGAAACATGGAGGAGGCTCTGTTATGTTCTGGGGCTGCTTTGCTGCATCTGGCACGGGGTGTATAGAATCTGCGCAAGGTACAATGAAATCTCAAGACTATCAAGAGATTCTAGAGAGAAATGTGCTGCCCAGTGTCAGAAAGCTTTGTCTCAGTCGCAGGTCACGGGTCTTGCAACAGGATAATGATCCAAAACACACAGCTAAAAACTTTTGTCAGATTCAAGATATTTCTGTCACCATTGTGGGTTTTTCTGTCTTTAAACGAGGGGTACCAACAATTTTGACCACGTGTATTTGGTATCCCCACGTTCGGAACGCCCCGACCTATAAAACGGTCCCACTAGTTAACCCCTTCAGTGAAAACTGTAAAAAATAAATAAAAAATGAGGTAAAAAACAACGGTTTATCATCATCACACTGCTGAACAAAAAGTGGAATAAAGCAAGATCAACAAGACAGATATAAATAAACATTGTACCGCTGAAAACGCCATCTTGTGCCACAAAAAACAAGCCACCATAATGCTCCATCAGCGGAAAAATGAAAAAATTATAGCTCTCAGAATAAAGCAATGCAAAAATAATTATTTTTTTTCTATAAAATACATTTTATTATTGTTGTAACCAGTTCAGGGGGTTTAGCTCCGGGATCGCCGTCTCGGGTAGACGGAGTGGCATAGAAAAAGTTCAAGCACAGACAGCAGTACTGGTGAAAACTGGCCGCAACCAGTTTTATTGAAATCCACAGCAACAAACATAAACCAAATCATAAAATAAAGTCCTAAGCCTGGCAGGCTGCTAGCTAGACACAGTTAGTTCCCTCACTACCGTGGTCTAGGCTCTAACAGCCTGGCCAAAACAACACATACTATGTAGTTACCAGAGCTTGGCTTCCAGGAGACTTCCAGCAGCATCTGAAGCCGGATTCAGACTGAGAGCTCAGTCTGTGTAACTCTACCACCTACTTCTGGCTGCTTAATTGGACAGCTGAGTGCACTCAGGGTTAAGCTGCAAGCCTGTACTGGATGGGGAGTGGAGTGAACATTGTACTGCCATCCTACCTTCACTCCTACATTCTTTATGCTACCCAGCTAAGAAACCTGGGCGAGATGTACACCCCATCCAGAACGCATCCTTTTGCTGTCTCACATATCCCCCCCTCTCTTCTCCAGACCGGAGGGCTGGTCAACAACTCCAAAGAGACAGTGAACTCTGGACAAGGCATCGGCATTACCCTGTAACTTCCCAGGCCTATGCTCTACCGAGAAATTGAATTCTTGAAGCGAAAGGAACCACCTTGTCACCCTGGCATTCCTTTCCTTGTTCTGCTTCATCCATGCCAGAGGAGCATGGACTGACTGTAATTTAAATTTCCTGCCCAAGAGGTAATAACGTAGCGAGTCCAGCGCCCATTTGATTGCGAGGCACTCTCGCTCCAGAATGGCATTATTTTGTTCAGCCCGTGTCACTTTTCGACTCAGATACATGACCGGGTGCTCTTCACCCTTCACGACCTGCGACAAAACCGCCCCTAACCCCACATTAGAGGCATCAGTTTGAACAAGAAACTCCTCGCTGAAATTAGGGGTGACCAGAACTGGGCCTTGACATAAAGCCATTTTCAAAGACTGAAATGCTTTTTCTGCCTCCGGATTCCAAACTACCATTTTTGACTTCCCACCCTTTGTCAGGTCAGTCAACGGGGCAGCAATGGAGGCAAAATTTTGTACAAATCTGCGATAGTACCCAGTGATGCCCAGAAACGCTTTGACCTGTCGTTTTGTGAGGGGTGTAGGCCAGTTCTGAATCGCCTCTACCATATTGTCTTGGGGCTTAATCAGCCCCCTGCCAATGACGTAGCCCAGGTACTTGGCCTCTTCTAGGCCAATTGCACATTTCTCTGGGTTTATGTTCAGCCCAGCTCCGCCTATCGAGTCTAAGACGGCTTGTACCTTAGCGAGGTGGCTCTCCCAATCGGAACTGAAAATTACCACATCATCCAGGTAGGCAGCTGCATAGGCTTGATGCGGGCGCAGGATCAGGTCCATAAGCCTCTGAAAGGTAGCCGGGGCTCCATGCAACCCGAATGGCATCACAAGATATTGAAACAAGCCGTCAGGGGTTGCAAAGGCCGTTTTTTCTTTTGCCTCCTCAGACAGGGGTATCTGCCAGTACCCTTTTGTCAGATCGAGGGTTGTAATATAACGGGCGCCCCCTAACCTCTCGATTAGCTCGTCTACCCAGGGCATAGGGTAGGCGTCAAACTTTGACACGTCGTTCAATTTTCTAAAATCATTGCAGAACCTCCAGGTTCCATTAGGTTTTGGGATCAGGACAATTGGGCTACACCATTTGCTTTGGGCCTCCTCAATGACCCCGAGGGCTAGCATCCGTTTGATCTCAGTGGAGACTATCTCTCTACGGGCTTCCGGTGTCCGGTACGGCTTCAGCTTGACCTTAGTACCGGTCTCGGTCTCGATATGGTGCTTCACGAGAGAAGTCCGGCTGGGCAAGTCTGAAAACCTCTGCTGATTTTTCTGCAGAAACTCCCGTACTTCCTGTTTTTGGTGTACTGACAATGTCTCACCAACTATCACAGGAGGTAGAGGTGGTTTTAACCCTTTCTCTAATTCACCCGAGGCCAATAATGACTCTCTGTCCCTCCAGGACTTGATCAGGTTGATATGATAGACCTGGTAGGGCTTCCGTCTCCCTGGCTGGTGTACCTTGTAGGTGACCTCGCTCACTTTCTGTACTATCTCGTAGGGTCCGTGCCACTTGGCCAAAAACTTACTTTCCACCGTGGGGATTAAGATCAGGACCCGATCCCCGGGGTTGAATGTCCTAACTTTTGCTGACCGATTATATATTTTGCTTTGAGCTTCTTGGGCTCTCTGCAGGTGATCCTTAACCAATGGCATAACCTTAGCAATTCTATCCTGCATCTGGGCAATATGCTCTATAACACTCTTGTATGGGGTTGCCTCGGTCTCCCATACTTCTTTGGCTATATCTAGCAAACCCCGCGGGTGCCAACCATACACCAACTCAAAGGGATAAAACCCAGTAGAGTCTTGGGGCACCTCTCTGACCGAAAACATTAGGTAGGGTAACAGGTAGTCCCAATCCCGACCATCTTTCTCCACTGCTTTCTTTAACATATGTTTTAACGTTTTATTAAAACGTTCAACCAGCCCATCCGTCTGTGGGTGATACACGGATGTTCGAATGTGCGAGATTTTAAGCAACGTACACAACTCCTTCATCACCTTGGACATAAAAGGTGTGCCTTGGTCCGTGAGGATCTCTTTAGGGATGCCTGTCCTGGAAAACATATGAAAGAGTTCCCGTGCAATATTTTTGGACGCCATATTTCTTAAAGGGACAGCCTCGGGGTACCGGGTTGCATAATCAAGTACCACTAGTATGTATTGGTGCCCCCTAGCTGATTTCACAATAGGTCCTACCAAGTCCATCGCTATTCTTTCAAATGGTGTCTCTATAACCGGAAGCGAGACTAATGGACTGCGGAAGTGGGAAACCGGAGCATTTATCTGACACGTGGGGCAGGATTTGCAATAATCCCCCACCTCTCGATAAACCGCTGGCCAGTAAAACCTCTGGAGGATTCTTTCCTGGGTCTTGTCCATCCCCAGGTGCCCACCAAGCACGTGGTTATGTGACAAACTTAGCACCATACTTCTATAGGGTTTAGGTACCAGGAGCTGACTCACGACCTCTCCATTGACCTTAGTGACCCTATGTAGCAGGTCATTGTTCATGGCAAAATGGGGAAATCGTTTATCAGAGCCGGGCTCTTGTGGGATCTCATTCAGAACAGTTATACTTTCCCTGGCATGTTTAAGAGTGGGGTCTTGCAACTGCTCACTCCCAAAATTGCCACGGGACACTGGTAGGTCAGGGACATTCTGTTCCAGAGAATCATTATTCCCCTCCCCCAACATCATGTTAAATGGAAATTCATCATTATCATTATCATCATCATCTAAGTTCAACAACACATTAGCATTGTGTTCCGCCCCTATGGACCGCGCAACCTCAGTAGGAGCTTCATCACACTGTCCGGTAGAACCGTTTTTTCCCCAAAGACCCCAAAACAGGGGAAAGTCCCGACCCAATATCACGGGGTGCATCAGGTTCTTCACTACCCCCACGTCATACGAGATCTCCCCGAGTTTTGTGACGAAGTCCACGGAAGTCACCGGGTAGACTTTGGTATCTCCATGGATGCACACCACGCTCAGGTGTTTATCGGGGATGAAGTCCCTATCAGCCAGGCTGGCATGTACCAGAGTCACTTGACTCCCTGAGTCTAGGAGGGCTTGTACTGGTCAGCCATTTATAACCACCGGGGACACCTGTGGGCCATTTTCCTCGGCTGGGGTGGCCACACACGCTGGTTCCGCGAGGAGAGAGAGAGACCTTCCAGCATCACAGTCCATAGTTTCCCCCACTAGTGGACAGTTGGCTGAAATATGACCCCGTTCACAGCATCTCCAACACTGTCTCAGGTCTGGTGGTTCAGACGGGGAGACCTTTCTAGGCCTGGGAACTCCCGACAGAGAAGCATCGGCCCTTGCCTCACACATGTCCCCTTGGGGCTGACCCCGTCTATCAACAGTCCCCCTGGCCCCACCAGCTGGAACTCTCTTACCGGGAGATGTCGGAGGCCGGGAACTCCGAAGTGACGACCGCTCGGACGGCTGGTCACGGAGGTAGTCTTTGGTGGCGGAGTACCTCTCAATCAGGCTGACCAGTTGATTGGCGTCTTTGGGGTCTCCCTGTCCGACCCAGAGCTGCACCTCAGGAGGAAGGGCCCAGATGTACCGGTCCACCATTACCTTTTCGACCATTTGGGCAGGGGTGTTGACGTCAGGCTCCAGCCACTTCTTTACTAAGTAAATTAGGTCATACATTTGTGAGCGAGCAGGCTTGTCCCCACTGTATCCCCAGTTATGGACTCTCCTGGCACGGACTGCAACCGTAACACCCAGGCGGGCAAGAATCTCCACTTTCAGCTTGGCATAGTCTCTGCTGTCCTGCTCACTAAGGTCAAAATAGGCCTTTTGAGGTTCCCCAGTCAGATAGGGTGCGACCAACATGGCCCATTCAGATGGTGGCAGATTATCCTTCTCTGCCAGTCTTTCAAATATAGCGAGATATGCCTCCACATCATCATGAGGCGTCATCTTCTGCAGGGTCTGTTTTACCGCCTTCTAGACCGCGTACAACGCAGGTGACCTTGCGTCATCACTCTGGGACGAGGTGCTGAGAGCCTGGCGTAGTGCTGCAACCTGCTCCATTAATAATCGGTTAGTCTCCTGCTGTTGCACACTAGCTCGCGCCATATGTTTAACCCCTTCACCCCCAAGGGTGGTTTGCACGTTAATGACCGGGCCAATTTTTACAATTCTGACCACTGTCTCTTTATGAGGTTATAACTCTGGAACGCTTCAACGGATCTGCGCGATTCTGAGATTGTTTTCTCGTGACATATTGTACTTTACGTTAGTGGTAAAATTTCTTCGATATAACTTGCGTTTATTTTTGAAAAAAATGCAAATATGGCGAAAATTTTGAAAATTTTGCAATTTTCAAACTTTGAATTTTTATTCTCTTAAAACAGAGAAATATGTCACACAAAATAGTTAAGAAATAACATTTCCCACATGTCTACTTTACATCAGCACAATTTTGGAATCAAAATTTTTTTTTCTTAGGAAATTATAAGGGTTAAAAGTTGACCAGCGATTTCTCATTTTTACAACAAAATTTACAAAGCCATTCTTTTTAGGGACCACCTCATATTTGAAGTCACTTTGAGGGGTCTAAATGGCAGAAAATACCCAAAAGTGACACCATTATAAAAACTGCACCCCTCAAGGTACTCAAAACCACATTCAAAAAGTTTATTAACCCTTCAGGTGCTTCACAGGAGCTGAAGCAACGTGGAAGGAAAAAATGAATATTTAACTTTTTAGCCACAAAAATGATCTTTTTTAAACTTTTTTTTTATTTTCACAAGGGTAAAAGAAGAAAATGGGCAGATAAAGTTGTTGTGCAATTTCTCCTGAGTACGCCAATACCCCATAAGTGGGGGAAAACCACTGTATGTGTGCACAGCAGAGCTCATAAGGGAAGGAGCGCCGTTTGACTTTTTCAAACTAAAATTGGCTGGAATTGAGATGGAAACCCCCCACAAGTGACACCATTTTGGAAACTAGACCCCCTAAGGAACTTATCTAGATCTGTTATGAGCACTTTGAATCCCCAAGTGTTTCACAAAAGTTTATAATGCCTGGGTGTGAAAAAAAAAAGAAACAATTTTCCACAAAAATGATTTTTTAGTCCCAAATTTTTGATTTTTCCCAAGGAAATTGGACCCCAAAAGTTGTTGGCCAATTTGTCCTGAGTACGCTGATACCCAATATGTGGGGGGGGGAAACTGTTTGGGCGCACGGCAGGGCTTGGAAAGGAAGTAGTAACGTTTTGGAATGCAGACGTTGATGGGGGTCATGTTCCGTTTGCAGTGCCCCAGATGAGCCTAAACAGTAGAAACCCCCCACAAGTGACCCCATTTTGGAAACTATACCCCCTAAGGAACTTATCTAGATCTTTGGTGAGCACTTTGAACCCCCAAGTGCTTCACACAAGTTTATAATGCCCGGGCATGAAAATAAAAAATCCTATTTTTTTCCCACAAAAATTATTTTTAGTCACTAATTTTTTATTTTCCCAAGGGTAACAGGAGAAATTGGACCACAAAAGTTGTTGTCCAATTTGTCCTGAGTACGCTGATACCCAATATGTGGGGGGGAACCACTGTTTGGGCGCACGGCAGAGCTCGGAATGGAAGGAGCACCATTTGGCTTTTTCCAACCAAAATTGGCTGGAATTGAGATTGGACGCCATGTTGCATTTGGAGAGCCACTGATGTGCCTAAACAGTGGAAACCCCCCACAAGTGACCCCATTTTGGAAACTAGACCCCCTAAGGAACTTATCTAGATCTTTGGTGAGCAATTTGAACCCCCAAGTGCTTCACACAAGTTTATAACGTAGAGCCGTAAAATTAAAAAATCATATTTTTTCCACAAAAATGATCTTTTCACCCCAATTTTTATTTTCCCAAGGGTAACAAGACTCCAAAAGTTATTGTGCAATTTGTCCTGAGTACGCTGATACCCCATATGTGGGGGTAAACCACTGTTTGGGTGCATGGCAGAGTTTGGAAGGGAAGGAGCGCCGTCTGACTTTTTCAACGCAGAATTGGCTGGATGCCATGTCGTGTTTGGAGAGCCCCTGATGTACCTAAACAGTGGAAACCCCCCACAAATGACACCATTTTGGAAACTAGACCCCTCAAGGAACTTATCTAGATGTGTGGTGAGCACTTTGAACCCCCAAGTGCTTCACAGAAGTTTATAACGTACAGCCGTAAAATAATTTTTTTTTTTTTTTTTTTACAAAAATGATTTTTTCGTCCCCAATATTTTATTTTCACAAGGGTAACAGGAGAAATTGGACCCCAAAAGTGATTGTCCAATTTGTCCTGAGTACGCTGATACCCAATATGTGGGAGAAAACTACTGTATGGGTACACGTTGGGGCTCGGAAGGGAAGTAGTGACGTTTTGGATTGTAGACTTTGATGGAATGGTCTGGGGGCGTCATGTCGCATTTGGAGAGCCCCTGATGCGCCTAAACAGTGGAAACCCCCCACAAGTGACCCCATTTTGGAAAATAGACCCCACAAGGAACTTATCTAGATGTGTGGTGAGCACTATGAAGCCCCAAGTGCTTCACAGAAGTTTATAACGTACAGCCGTAAAAACAAAAAATTTTTTTTTTTTTACAAAAATTATTTTTTTCACCCCCAATATTTTATTTTCACAAGGGTAACAGGAGAAATTGGACCCCAAAAGTTGTTGTCCAATTTGTCCTGAGTACGCTGATACCCAATATGTGGGAGAAAACTACTGTATGGGTACACGTTGGGGCTCGAAAGGGAAGTAGTGACGTTTTGGATTGCAGACTTTGATGGAATGCTCTGGGGGCGTCATGTTGCATTTGGAGAGCCCCTGATGCACCTAAACAGTGGAAACCCCCCACAAGTGACCCCATTTTGGAAAATAGACCCCACAAGGAACTTATCTAGATGTGTGGTGAGCACTTTGAACCCCTAAGTGCTTCACAGAAGTTTATAACGAACAGTGGTAAAAATAAAAAATATATATATTTTTTTACAAAAATTATTTTTTTCGCCCCCAATATTTTATTTTCACAAGGGTAACAGGAGAAATTGGACCCCAAAAGTTGTTGTCCAATTTGTCCTGAGTACGCTGATACTCAATATGTGGGAGAAAACTACTGTATGGGTACACGTTGGGGCTCGGAAGGGAAGTAGTGACGTTTTGGATTGTAGACTTTGATGGAATGGTGTGGGGGCGTCATGTCGCATTTGGAGAGCCCCTGATGCGCCTAAACAGTGGAAACCCCCCACAAGTGACCCCATTTTGGAAAATAGACCCCACAAGGAACTTATCTAGATGTGTGGTGAGCACTATGAAGCCCCAAGTGCTTCACACAAGTTTATAACGTACAGCCGTAAAAACAAAAAAAAATCATTTTTTTTTTAAAAAATGATATTTTTGCCCCCAGTTTTTTATTTTCCCAAGGGTAACAGAAGAAATAGGACAAATTGCACAATAACTCTTAGGGTCCAGAGTACGCTGATACCCCATGTGGGAGTAAACTACTGTTTGGGCGCATGGCAGAGCTCAGAAGGGAAGGAGCACCGTTTGACTTTTTCAACGCAGAATTGGCTGGAATTGAGATCAGACGTCATGTCACATTTGGAGAGCCCCTGATGTGCCTAAACAGCGGAAACCCCCAATTCTAACTCCAACCCTAACCTCTACACACCCCTAACCCTAGTCCAACCCTAACCACAAACGTAACCCTAACACACCCCTATCCCTAATCCCAACCATAACCCTAATACTAACTTTAGCGCCAACCCTAACCCTAACTTTAGCCGCAACCCTAACCTTAACCATAACCCTAATGGGAAAATGGAAATAAATACATTTTTGTAATTTTATTATTTTTCCCTAACTAAGGGGGTGATAAAGGGGGGTTTGATTTACTATTTATAGCGGGTTTTTATGATTGGCAGCTGTCACGCTAAAAGACGCTTTTTATTGCAAAAAATAGTTTTTGCATCACCACATTTTGAGAGCTATAATTTTTGCATATTTTGGCCCACAGAGTCATGTGAGGTCTTATTTTTTGCGGTACGAGTTGAGTTTTTATTGGTACCATTTTTGAGCCTGTGACATTTTTTGATCGCTTTTTATTTCGATTTTTGGAAGGTTAGAATGAACAAAAATCAGCAATTCATGAATTTCTTTTGGGGGAGGCGTTTATACCGTTCCGCGTGTGGTAAAATTGATAAAGCAGTTTTATTCTTCGGGTCAGTACGATTACGGCGATACCTCATTTATATCGTTTTTTTATGTTTTGGCGCTTTTATAGAATAAAAACAATTTTATAGAAAAAATAATTATTTTTGCATCGCTTTATTCTGTGAGCTATAACTTTTTTATTTTTTCGCTCATGATGCTGTGTGATGTCTCGTTTTTTGCGGGACAAGATGACGTTTTCAGCGGTGCTATGTTTATTTATTCCGTCTTTTTTATCGCGTGTTATTCCACTTTTTGTTCAGCGGTATGATGATAAAGCACTGATTTTTTGCTTTGTTTTTATTTATTTTTTTTAAGAGGTTCACTAAAGGGGTTAACTAGTGGGACAGTTTTATAGGGGGGGTCGTTACGGACGTGGCGATACCAAATATGTGTACTTTTATGTTTTATTTTTTTTATTTACAGGAAAAAATGAATTTATTGGGGAATATTTTTTTTTTTAACTTATTTTGGAATTTTTTTTTTTACACGTTTATTTTTATTTTTTTTACTTTTTTACATTGTCCCAGGGTGGGACATCACTGTAAAATGTGAGATCGCTGGTCTCACAGTGTGCACAGCACTCTGTGAGACCAGCGATCTCACAGGCAGCGCTGCAGCTTCTCAGTGCCTGCTCTCAGCAGGCACTGAGGAAGCCGCCTCCCTCCAGGACCCCGGCGCCATCTTGGATCCGGGTCCTGGGAGGGAGGAAGCCCTCAGAATAGCGCGATCACATCGCGCTGTTCTGAGGGTCTCAGGGGGGCGCGCAGGGAGCGCTCTCCCTGCGCGATGCCCCCCTGTGCCCCCAGTACACCGTGATCATGTTTGATCGCGGTGTGCAAGGGGTTAATGTGCCGGGAGCGGTCCGTGACCGCTCCTGGCACACAGTCCCGGGTGTCAGCTGTGATAATCAGCTGACACCCGGCGGCGATCAGCTGCGCTCCCCCCAGGAGCGCAGCTGATCGCTATGACGTACTATCCCATCCATGGTCAGATTGTCACGGGTTTTATGGACGGGATAGTATGTCTAATGTCAGAGAGGGGTTAAGCAGCTCCTCCATGTTGTCAGACTTTTCTGTCCCGGCAACGGCAGCCTTTACCCAGGACATGCACACTCCAAAGTCTTTACCACAGCCAGCAGCTTTTTCTGTGCAGACACTATTGGGCACTGTCTCTTTAAGGCTGCTTTGACAGACGTTTTTTTTTTTCTTTGCTGCTGTTTTAGCCACTGTGCTGCCCGCATTCGAGCACCAATGTAACCAGTTCAGGGGGTTTAGCTCCGGGATCGCCGTCTCGGGTAGACAGAGTGGCATAGAAAAAGTTCAAGCACAGACAGCAATACTGGGGTAAACTGGCCGCAACCAGTTTTATTGAAATCCACAGCAACAAACATAAACCAAATCATAAAATAAAGTCCTAAGCCTGGCAGGCTGCTAGCTAGACACAGTTAGTTCCCTCACTACCATGATCTAGGCTCTAACAGCCTGGCCAAAACAACACATACTATGTAGTTACCAGAGCTTGGCTTCCAGGAGACTCCAGCAGCGTCTGAAGCCAGATTCAGACTGAGAGCTCAGTCTGTGTAACTCTACCACCTACTTCTGGCTGCTTAATTGGACAGCTGAGTGCACTCAGGGTTAAGCTGCAAGCCTGTACTGGATGTGGAGTGGAGTGAACGTCGCACTGCCATCCTACCTTCACTCCTACATTCTTTATGCCACCCAGCTAAGAAACCTGGGCGAGATGTACACCCCGTCCAGTACGCACCCTTTCACTGTCTCACATTGTGTAAAAGCTGCAAAACATAAAAAAATAATACAAATGAGGTATCTCTGTAATCTTACTGACCCGAACAATATAAATATTACCACACATGGAACGGCATAAGAAAAATTCCAAAAAAGCAAATCCTCAATTTTTTGTTCTTTCAGCCTCCCAAAAATCAGAATAGAAAGCGATTAAAAAATGTAACTTGCCAGAAAATGGTACTAATAAAAACATCAACTTGTGCTGAAAAAAGCAAGCCCTCACATGACTCTGTGGGCCAAAATATGGAAAATTATAGCTCTCAAAATGTGGTGATGCAAAAACTATTTTTTACAGTAAAATGCATCTTTTAGTATGTGACAGCTGCCAAACATAAAAACCCAATATAAATATGGTATCACTGTAAGCACACGGACCCGAAGAATAAAGTTGACTAATCACTTATACCGCACAAGTAATGGCGTAAAAAATAAACCGATTCTTCACCTGTTGATTTGGTAATTCTGTCTCCCAAAGATTGTAGTAAGGCTTGTGTCACATTTATCCTGCACTCTGTGCTGAGCGCTTACACTGGGGTTTCCATGTAAATCTCTGAAATACGTGATTCAGACTGAACCCCCAGTGGCGCCACAGTTTTGTGCAAATCTGAAAAGAAGAAAGCTGCTGAACAGAGGCCAGACAGAGTCCAGAGTAACTCTGCTGCCTCATTATAGTGAATGGATCCCTTGGGGGTTTCATCTGTCACGTCACTCGGAAATTTAGATAGAAACTCCAAAGTTAGTGATCAGCGTAGAGTGCAGCATAACTGTGATCCCAAACATTAAGTAAAATATTCCCATTAAAAGCATCAAATAAATCCACAAAGAAAGCAAATCCCCACTCAGGTTTGTCATCTGTTAACAAAAATATAGAGGGGTTCCATGTTACTGGTAGCACAAAGGCTCTGGAAAAGCGAAATGACTTCTCTCCCCCCAAAAGAAATTCAGCAAATTCTGTGCTCCAAATCCAAATGCCCACCTCCCTTCTGAGCCCCAATGTGCCTAAACCACATTTAGCGTCCACATGCTTGGCATTTCTGTAGCAATGAGAGCCCACCTAATTTACAGGTGCGTGTCTCCAGAAGCAGGAGCTGGGCGCAACGTACTGGTCACTACATTGTACTGTTTGCAATTTTCACTCAGCAACATCCACTGCTGCTTGTTTCTGGAAAACATCCATGGAGTCAAAATCGTCACTACATCTGTAGATAAATTCCCAAAGGGGTATAGTTTTCAAAATAGGGTCACATGAGGAGAGATTCTGCTCTTCTAGCACTTAGGGGCTCTGTATATAGCCGTCTAATCCTATTAAGGTGCAAGAAGGAGAAATTCAGGAAATCGTTTGCACCTACTGCTACGGGGATGTATAATTTCCTGAGGGTGGTAGAAAATAATGACTGATGGTTGGTGTACTAATGTCAATTAACACTATCTTATATACACCTGAACTACCCACTTTTATTTATTATGTAATGTTGGTACACCTGTGCAAGATTTGTGTCCTAATATTTTATGTACCGCTGTTAGTATTGCTGCTGTAATACTGTAATTTCCCCCCGGGATCAATAAAGTGTATCGTATCGTATATGGCGTCCACAAACCATTCTAGGCAAATCGAACTCTGTCCCTTCGGAGTCTTACCATATGGCTTAGCAGTACTGTACAACTACATATGGGGTATTTTTACATTCAGCAGAAATTGTGGGACAAATTTTGGTGCCATTTTTACCCATTTTCCGATGTGAAAATGTAAAATCTGGGGCTAAGAATAAATTTTGGTAGTAAAAATTAAATTATTTTTTCTACACTGCCCAATGGAATAAAATTCTGTGACACACATGTGGTGTCAATATGATCACTGCATCCTGTAGCAATATGTTATATGCTGAGCCGCCTCTAGGGGTCTCACTACCTGGATGTATTCAGAGGATAGAGAGGAGGGACTCGTTGGTAAGAGCAGCAGACAGGAAGCATTCATGTAATGGTGGCTGAGAGAACCTGCACACAATAAAAGTAACCCTTTACCACAATCGTGTCAGAGGCATAAACAAGAAATAGAACATGGTGGCAGCAGGGCTGAACCTATAAAGAACAAGTGGACAGACAATCCAGGCAGCTGGTGGTACAAAGCTCAACTGTAAGTACAGTGCCCACAGTACAGCATTATGGAGATCGCATTAAAACCTCC
>JARQOD010007684.1:0-38384 GCA_033576555.1 Oophaga sylvatica
TCAAGAATATTCCACTTCTTTGCTTTAATAAACTCCTGGGTTGCTTTGGCTTTATGTTTTGGGTCATTGTCCATCTGTAGTATGAAACGACGACCAATCAGTTTGGCTGCATTTGGCTGGATCTGAGCACACAGTATGGCTCTGAATTCCTCAGAATTCATTCGGCTGCTTCTGTCCTGTGTCACATCATCAATAAACACTAGTGACCCAGTGCCACTGGCAGTCATGCATGCCCAAGCCATCACACTGCTTCCGCCATGTTTTACAGATGATGTGGTATGCTTTGGATCATGAGCTGTACCATGCCTTCGCCATACTTTTCTCTTTCCATCATTCTAGTAGAGGTTGATCTTGGTTTCATCTGTCCAAAGAATGTTCTTCCAGAACTGTGCTGGCTTTTTTAGATGTTTTTTAGCAAAGTCCAGCCTAGCCTTTTTATTCTTGATTCTTATGAGTGGCTTGCACCGTGCAGTGAACCCTCTGTATTTAATTTCACGCAGTCTTCTCTTTATGGTAGATTTGGATATTGATACGCCTACCTCCTGGAGAGTGTTGTTCACTTGGTTGGCTGTTGTGAAGCGGTTTCTCTTCACCATGGAGAGTATTCTGCGATCATCCACCACTGTTGTCTTCCGTTGGCGCCCAGGTCTTTATGCATTGATGAGTTCACCAGTGCTTTCTTTCTTTCTCAGAATGTGCCAAACTGTAGATTTTGCCACTCCTAAAGTTGTAGCAATTAGTCGGATGGGTTTTTTCTGTTTTTTGCAGCCTAAGGATAGCTTGTTTCACCTGCATGGAGAGCTCCTTTGACCGCATGTTTCCTTCACAGCTAAACCTTCCAAATGCAAACACCACACCTCAAATCAACACCAGCCCTTTTATCTGCTTAATTGAGAATGATATAATGAAGGGATTGCCCACACCTGTCCATGAAATAGCCTTGGAGTCAATTGTCCAATTACTTTTGGTCCCTTTAAAAACAGGGTGGCACATGTTAAGGAGCTGAAACTCCTAAACCCTTCATCCAATTTTAATGTGGATACCCTCAAATGAAAGCTGAAAGTCTGAATTTCAACTGCATCTGATTTGTTTTGTTTCAAATTCATTGTGGTAATGTCTAGAACCAAAATTAGATAAATGTTGTCTCTGTCCAAATATTTATGGACCTAACTGTATGAGACGGGTCTGGCAAGTAGCGAGCCGCTGGCCACGCCCCACGTTGGGTGCCAATTGTCGGGGTCGTCTCGACAACTCCACTCGTCCTCCAGTCACTCCGAATTCAATCTATGAGCATGGGTCAACCATTCAAAGAATGAGTCAGACAACAGGCTGGTTCAAACTTAGATCATGCTCAGAAGGCTACTAATAGGCAGCAGTCTCATCAACGTTCTGACTTTATTTCCTCTTACACAAGGTTAAATACATTGTACATCAGGGTGGAGCAAGGGGTATCTAAAGAGGGGTAAGCCATATATGTCTAGTATCCGGTCGACCCTGGTTGGTCCACGTCTCCAAAGCTTAATCTCTGGGCAGACATCATCTAATGCAACTTCTCGGAACAAAAGAAATCCGGGTGGGTGCACTTCTCAGAAAAAGGCGTTGGCCGGTACTGGCGCCGTCTTAGAATAAGTTTCGATCTGAGTAATACTTGGCAAGGAAAAACTTATTGTTTCAACAGACAAAATAATAGCTAGACACACAAGCATATAAAAGTATAAAATATATATATATTGTCCCTGACAAGGTCACCAAGGCGTTCTCCTCCATCAAGTCGCATATCGCCAGTGCTCCCGTCTTACATCGCCCCGATGTCGATAAACCGTTTATTTTAGAGGTGGATGCCTCTTCTGTTGGTGCTGGAGCAGTCCTTTTTCAAAAGGATGCCAAGGGTCGGAAGCATCCCTGCTTCTTCTTTTCTAAGACCTTTACACCAGCAGAGAGGAATTATTCCATCGGGGATAGCGAGTTACTGGCTATGAAGTTGGCCTTCTCCGAGTGGAGACATCTTCTGGAGGGGGCTCGCTTCCCCTTCCAAGTATTCACGGACCACAAGAACTTGGTGTATTTGCAGACAGCCCAGCGGCTAAATTCCCGTCAGGCCAGATGGTCCTTGTTATTCTCCCGGTTCCATTTCACCCTCAATTTCCTCTCCGGTGAGAACATTCGCGCAGACGCTCTATCTCGCTCCGTGGTGTCCTCTGAGGAGGTGGAGGAAGAGCCTCGGCTTATTGTCCCTACAGAGAGCCTAAGAACGGTGGCTCCGGTTTCGCTTGAGTCTGTGCCTCCGGGAAAGACTTTTGTGCCCACCAATTTGCGACCGGAAGCACTCTCTTGGGCACATTTGTCCAGGGTGGGTGGACATTTTGGGACATAAAGGACTTCTGAGTTGCTGGCGAGGACATACTGGTGGCCGCAGATGGCCCGTGACGTCAGGGAATACGTTCAGGCGTGCGTCTCCTGCGCCCAGAATAAGTCCCCTCGACAACGGCCAGCTGGGTTACTTTTCCCTTTACCGGAGGCAGAAGACAAGCCTTGGGAGATGGTCGGGATGGATTTTGTGGTGAGCTTACCCAAGTCTCGGGGCTGCACCATCATCTGGGTGATAACCGATCACTTCTCCAAAATGGTGAGCTTAGTGCCGTTACCACGGTTACCGTCTGAACGGGCATTGGCAGCATTTTTTATTAGGCCTATTTTCCGCCTACACGGTATGCCATCCAAAATTGTCAGTGATCGAGGTCCCCAGTTTGCGTCTCGGTTCTGGAGAGAGCTGTGTCATTTACTCAGCATTGAGTTGAATCTCTCCTCTGCATACCATCCCGAGACTAATGGGTTGGTAGAGAGGTCCAACCAGACCTTGGTCACATACTTGCGACATTTTGTCTCTGCCAGGCAGGATTACTGGGCATCCTTGCTACCATGGGCTGAGTTTGCTCTAAATAAGGCTGTGTCTGACTCCACCGGACAGACCCCATTCCTCCTGAACTACGGTCAGCATCCGCGGGTACCAGTGCCCATGCCCATGTCTTCCACCGATTCCAGGGTGGCAGACTGGGCTGTGGAGGCACGGGACATTTGGGAGCGCACCCAGGATGCCATTCAGGCCTCCAAAGAGAGGATGAGGTCTTCTGCCGATGCCCATCAGTGCCCCGCTCCTACATTTTCTCCGGGTGACCTAGTGTGGCTCTCTGCCCGAAACATCAGGCTACGTGTAGAGTCCACCAAGTTGGCACCTCGCTTTTTGGGTCCCTTTAAAGTTCTTGAGCAGGTGAACCCGGTGGTTTACCGCCTAGCCCTTCCGCCTCGCCTTGGTATCACCGACACCTTTCACGTGTCCCTCCTGAAACCTGTGGCCATTTCCTGGTTTTCCGAATCATCTGCCGGGACGTCGGGTTCATCTACCGACGATCATGAGGTGAACGCCATTGTTGGGTGCAAGGTGGTACGAGGCAAAAAATTTTATTTGGTGGATTGGAGGGGTTATGGGCCTGAGGATAGGTCCTGGGAGCCTGCCGAGCATGTTCACGCACCGCAGCTCATCGCTGCTTTGAGCACAGCGAGGCCCAAAGAAGGGGGGCCATAGGAGGGGGGTAATGTTAGGGTTCGAGTTCCCGCTGCTGCACAAGGGGAGTCTTGAACCAGTCCCGCTGTGGTCCCCCATTCATCTCCAGCCACAGTGGAGCCTGCTCAGCAGAGACGTTGGTCCCAGCGTCTTGCCCATTCCAGTACTGTGCAGAGACTTGCTGCTGCCTCTCCTGGATCTGCTATTATAGCCAGTGCTGGAGCAGACGTCTTTGGGACAAAGTCCTGCGTTTCCCTTCTGAGCATGCCCAGGGTAAGATCTCTCATTGGAGATCAGGGGTCACATGTTCAGGTACTGCAGCAGCTCCTATTGGTCCGCCAGGAAGGTCCTGAAACTATATGTGTTTGGAACAGTTTCTCATTGGTCCTTGTTTCTGGCAGGTCCTGTAGCTTTTGCTATGAAAGGGTGGCATGGCTGGGCCACCATGTGCTAATATCAATCGTTATATGCTTAGCGCCAGTGTGGTCATGCGTATGTGTGGTTAGGGCCCGGCTGAAATAAGCCCCTAGAATACCGACTTAATCGGTGAGGTGTTTGGTATGCTAGCTGGTCAGGGTCGGTGTCCTAGATGCCCTAGATTGCCGGCATAACCGGTGAGGAGTTTGATTGCCGTATTCAGGGCCTGGCGTTCAGACGCCATAGATTGCGGGTGACTCCCGCGAGGACATTAGCGCATGATCACGTTCTATGTTCGCTTAGCTGTTCACTGTGTACCTGGGTGCCTGACAGGACACAGAAGTTTGTCTCAGCGGCTCTGTGACGTAACAGGGTTCGCTTTCAACGCTAGACAGCGCCCTAGCGTGTTTATTTTGCAACTCAGTTGTGTTAAGTGAGTTCGCACACATCGCCATATAGCGCTGCGGCACTCCTTTTAGCATCTCTGTGGATTAACAGAGTTTGCACATATTGCCACAGCGCATTACGGCATTTATTTTGGCGACTCTGCGGGATAACAGAGTTCGCTTCTTGCGCCATTTTACTAGCAGCAGGCTCTGCCTGCACGGTGGACCCCGGGCTGTGAATGCACCTCTTCACATCTTATATTTGGTGCGTTCCGCAGACCCTAACAGATGGTGATTGGTTTTTGTGTTTTATTCACTTCACTGGTTGGTGTTTGTTTGTGAATGGGAGTGTTCTTTTAAATGATATAAGGAGGTACTTGTATAGGAATCCCCTAAGAGAGCTATAATCAGTGCCATAATGATAGAGGTGCACTGGTGTCTATATCGCCATATCCCCTGATGAATCCATAATGGAGGAAACGCGTTGGGAAACGGCCTGTGATGTTCTGAACTGATGACATCTTTGGATTCTGTAATGAGGAGATGACATATGAAACTGACATCTTTATGGGTGAGAGCATTCCAATTTACCTCAGAATGATCCCATGATGTGTTTCTGAATAATATATTTATAGCCTGTCGTTATAGGAATAATTAAAAATACAATAATAATAAATAATAATAATAATCTTTATTTATATAGCGCCATCATATTCCGCAGCGCTTTACAGTTTAACAGTTTCAAAACACAAGTCATAAGTCACAACGTTAACAATACAGTAATTAAAGCAAAATAAGACGGCCCTGCTCGTGAGAGCTTACAATCTACAATGAGGTGGGGGAGATACAAAATACAGGTGTGTATATACAATGGTGCATTTACAATGATGGTCCAGCCATCTTAAGGGAGTGAGGGATGGATGGAGATAGTGAATGGGCTACACACACACACACACTTACACATAGAATGACTTTGATTAGTGAATGTGATAGGCCGCTCTGAACAGATGTGTTTTGAGGGAGCGCCTGAAACCATGCAAATTGTGGATAGTCCTAATTTCTTGGGGTAGAGCATTCCAGAGGATTGGCGCAGCGCGGGAGAAGTCTTGGAGTCGGGAGTGGGAGGTACGGATTAGTGCAGAGGTTAGTCGAAAGTCGTTTGCAGAGCGCAGCAGTCGGTTAGGCCGATAGATAGAAATGAGGGAGGAGATGTAGGGGGGTGCTGCAGTGTGGAGAGCTTTGTGGGTGAGAACAAGTACTTTGAATTGGATCCTATCATGAATGGGCAGCCAGTGTAAGGACTGGCGAAGAGCGGACGCGTCCGAGTACCGATTAGCCAGATGGATAACCCTGGCTGCTGCATTAAGGATGGACTGGAGAGGGGATAGTCGAGTAATGGGGAGGCCAAGTAATAGAGCGTTACAGTAGTCCAGGCGGGAGTGGATCAATGCTACAGTGAGGGTTTTTGTTGTTTCCATGGTGAGAAAAGGGCGGATTCTAGAGATGTTCTTTAGGTGTAGGCGGCAAGAGCGGGCAAGAGATTGTATATGGGAGGTGAAGGAGAGATTGGTATCAAACATAACACCCAGACAGCGAGCCTGCTGCCGGGGTGTTATTATGGTGCCGCCCACTGTACAATACAATAATATATAAGTGTGGGTTGCAACTTTAGCGGTGCAAGGTTGAAAGAGAACATACCCCCATCATAGTCATTCTCTATAAAGATTATTGATTTAAAAAGATATTGGTTAATCATTATCTTGAATATCTCTCTGAACATATCATATGTCCTCTTTCACACTTTTTTTGAGGATGATTTTTGTATATGTGTGTCTATTTTAAACTTACCTGGTAATAAATGTTAAGTTTTAATAATATCCTCTGTAATTCTGCCAAAGAAGGCGAAGAAAAGTATGGGTCAGATGTCAGATCCTTCGCAGAAAAGGACTTCTATGTAGACGACTGTTTGAAGTCCACACTAACAAATGAGGCTGCAATCAATCAATTAAAAAGGGCTCAAGAAATGCTCTCTCAGACTAACCTAAGGTTACACAAGATTTCCTCCAACAGTCAAGAGTTGATGGAAGCTTTTCCCTCTCAAGACTATTCCAGTGATCTAAAGGACCTAGACCTCTTCCCATTCAGCGGAGTCTTGGATTGCTTTGGGATCTGAAGACGGATGCCTTCACCTTTCAGATCAGTAAAGACGAGAAACCCTTCACGCGCAGAGGAGTTCTTTCTTTCGTGAATAGTTTATACGACCCCCTGGGATTCGTAGCTCCAGTTACTGTCCAAGGGAAAATGATGCTAAGAGACTTCACCCAAGACACATCTGATTGGGATGATCTACTGCCAGCAGAAAAGGCAGACCTGTGGGCAGAGTGGAAGAGGTCTCTCGAGGCCTTGACCGACCTTCGTGTGAAACAACCGTATGCTCCTGTGCCATCCACAGAAGTCAAGACACAAAGACTTTGAATCTTCTGCAACGCATCAGTCAAAGCAATCGCAGTAGCATACCTCAAAACCATAGATGTCAATAAACAGAGCCACATCGGGTTTGTGATGAGCCGGACTAAACTGACACCACTCCACGAACACATGGTACTCAGACTGGAACTCTGCGCTGCTGTCCTCGCAGTTGAGTTGGCCAAGCTTTTCTCAGGTGTGATGAATCTGGAGAGCAAAGAAGCAGAGTTTTACACTGATAGCAAGGTGGTACTGGGATACATCTGCAATGAAACGAAACGTTTTTATGCCTACGTTAGCAACCGGATTCTGAGGATAAGAAGATCTACCTGCCCTAGTCAGTGGCACTATGTACCTACTCACCTCAATCCTGCAGACCATGCGACTAGATCCGTTGCTTCAAGTCATCTTAGGGACACTACCTGGTTCACAGGCCCTGCTTCCTTGCACCGTTCGATGCCCCACATCGACAGGCCTGAAACGTTCGAATTGGTGGATCCAGATGCCGACGAGGAGCTCCGTCCTTAAGTGTCTGCTCTGCATACAGGGATTTCAAGACATTACCTGGAATCTCATCAGTTCAACAGGTTCTCAACCTGGAAGTCACTTGTTTGAGCCGTTGCTTGCTAATTCATGTGGCCAGGTCCTATAAGTCAGCGTCACCTGCAAGCCAGGATATTGTAGAGGTTGACATCACTGCAAGCATGCTCTTACCACCCTCAACTTTGAAAGAGCCAAGGTTACAATACTTCGTGTTCTGCAAAAGGAAATCAACCCCAGAGAAATAGACAACCTCAACTAGTGACAACCCATTTCTAGAGACAGTTTCTTGAAAAAGCTTAATCCAACCATTCTCACTCCTGCCATGTTACTCAGAAAACCGACACTCCCAGCGCTCCACTGGGAGATTTCAGCAACTAGAACCTCTACAGACGTCAATGGAGACAAGTTCAAAGTCTCTCCAATACTTTCTGGGATAGATGGAGAAAAGAATATCTCTCTACCCTACAGCAGAGGAAGAAGTGGCATATCGACAAGCCGAACATGAAACCAGGTGATATTGTTCTCATGAAGGACAGCTAGTCACACCGAAATGAGTGGCCACTAGGCCTCATCATCAAGGTATTCCCAAGCAAGGATGAGAAGGTGCGCAAGGTCGAGATCAAAGTGTGGAAGGCTGCGGAGAGTAAACTATTCCTCAGACCAGTTGCGGCCCTAGTTTTACTTCTTTCGTCAAAAGAGCCAGTATGTGGCATCAGTTGATGCCAAGCAGGGAGTGTTCTGCCCATCTGAGTACTGGGCAGTATGTTTCTTATTGCGTGCTGGTTTTGTTTGTTATAGCACGGTGGCTGAATTTATAGCCTGTGCCTTTAACAAGCAGATAGAGTATTGCATTGTGGGATTGAAGCAAGGCATTCTGGGAAGAAGAATCTCCATTTTCTTCTGTGTACTTCAGGGAATACACGTGTTTCATGTGCTCTCCTGTAACCTCTCCAACTTGAGTTTGCTATCCTGGTAAAGCATATCTGGTAAGATGAATATCTTCTCTAGCAATGCAGTATTTAGGAGATTATTAACTGTATAGCAGCCAGCGCATAGGAGATGTTATTAGAATCCTGTGTAAAGTTTGCATCATACTGTATACTTTCCTGTTAATTATAAAGTGTCAGCTGTGTGATTATTGCCCAATACTTATCTATGTCATTTGTATTTTTATTGTTTTACCGCTCATGTTCTATACTGTTCTCCAATAAACAAGTTAGACTACAGAAGACAGTCTGCTTATTTGGAGTATGGAATCGTGGTTTAGGCTGTATGCTAGATTGCGCACCGTATCAACGTGTATGAAGGCAGAACAGAGATCACCTACATTTTGGGTCGACAGTCAGGTCCTTCTTTCTGTCAGGATTGATCCAGCAGCACTGAAGACTCTTTCTGATAGCACACTATCAGCAGGGCAAGCGAGCTCCTGTAAGGCATATTGTGGCAATTCAGGTCAGGTGTCCAGTTTACAGGCCCAGTAGTCAAAGGGGAATGAACTGTGAGGGAGAACATCGATAGGGGAGGAGAGGTAATTTTTAACCATAGTTGACAACTGCTGTCTCCTGTCTGTGGCAATCGATTCAGTATTACCAGTCGTGTGAGCGTTACACGAGAAATCAGACCACAACATGGTCATGAAGCCCCTGTCTCCAACGCCACATGGCTGTGTGCACCACGAACACCTCTTCCATTTGGCCCAATACGGCTCGTGGTAGAACCTGCACCACTGCTGTGTGCTGGGAATGCCTCTAACATATGGTTTACCAGAGTTGCTTGTTTGTTCGCCAATATTAGCTCGAAGTTCTCCTGTGGCATGATGTTCTGTAATTTGCCTTTACAGCGTGGATCAAGGATGCTGGCCAACCAGTAGTCGTCATCCTTCATCATTTTGGCAATGCGGGGGTCCCTTTTTAGGATCCGCAAGACATATTCACACATGTGGGCCAATGTTCCAGGTGTCAATGATGCACTGCCAGTGGTGGGTGGAGGAGCACTTTCTGCCAAATCCACATCCCTCCAGTCACGCACAAACCCTGTACCTGACCTTGGCAAGCCAACATTTTCTCTTGCCCCCTGAGAAGCATCCTCCTCCCCAAAATAATCATCCCCTCATCCTCCTCCTCCTTCTCCTCTTCCTCTGCTTCCTCCACCTCGTCCAGGACAGTTCCCTGAGCAGACAATGCCTGACTGTCATCAAGGCTTCCCTCCTCTTCCTCCTCTGCTGCAGACGCCTGATCCTTAATGTGCATCAAAGTTTGCATGAGCAGACGCACAAGTGGGATGCTCATGCTTATGATGGCATCGTCTGCGCTTACCAGCCATGTGCATTCCTCAAAACACTGAAGGACTTTACAGTGGTCTTTCAGCTTTGACCACTGCACACCCTACAACTCCATGTCTGCTCTTAAACTGCCTGCCCGTGTATCCTCCCACAAATGAATTACAGCCTGCCTCTGTTCACACAGCCTCACAATCATGTGCATGGTGGAGTTCCACCTTGTTGCAAGGTCTATGATTAGGCGGTGCTTGGGGAGGTGGAGCGATCGCTTCAGCCTCTGCATTCGACTGGAGTCTACGGGCGAGCGACGGATGTGCGAGCACAGTCTTCGCACCTTATGGAGCAGGGCTGTAAACTCCGGAAAATTATTTATGAAACACTGCACCACCAGGTTCAAGGTGTGAGTCAGGTAAGGTATGTGTCTGAGTTTTGCCAGGGCTACGGCCCCACAAAATTATGTCCGTTAACACTGACTACCTTGCGTGGCTCAAGATGTAGACTGGCCAGCGATGACTCAGTTTCTCGCTGCAAGTAGTCGGCCAGTGCCTCTGTGGTGTGTCTGTTGTCGCTTAAAGACATCATCTTTAAAACAGCCTGCTGATGCTTTCCACTAGCTGTTCAATAGTGGGACACCTCGTGTGCAACACTGGCAGCTGCGGATGGAGTGCTCATGCGACTGCGCTCTGTCAAAGAGCTTTTGCTTCTGGAGGAGGAGGGTCGAATGCCTACAGCCAACTGTTGCGTATACCGTGGACTAGGCAGCACTGTCCCACCGCTGCTGCCCTGCATACACCACATTAACCCAGTGCGCAGTGATGGACACGTAATGGCCCTGGCCATGCCTACTGGCCCATGCATCTGATGTGAGGTGCACCTTTCCACTCACTGATTGTTTGAGTGCATGGACAGTGCGATCTTTCACATGCAGGTGGAGTGCAGGGATGGCTTTTCTAGAAGATAAGTGCCAACTGGGTAGATCATGGTGTGGGACAGCATAGCCCATGAGCTCTCAGAACGCTGTGCTTTCAACCAAATGGAAGGGCATCATCTCTAATGAGATCAGTTTGGCAATGTAGGCGTTCAAAGCCAGTGAGGTTTTGTAGTCCATCCACGCTTGCAAGTGCATGGTGTTTAAATGTCTAGGCATGTAACTGGTATTCAATTTTCGGAAATTTTTCCCTCGCCTGAAGGTCCTTCCGCACTTCTTACAGATAACCTTTGCCTCATCAATAGGATTTTGGGCAAAAAAGTGCCACATTGCACTCTTCCTACCATGGGCTAAATTTTCAGGGCTTGCACTCTGTGCTAATTTGACCATCTGGCCAAGCTGTCCTGCAACTCTTTTTGTTTTTTAAAACGTTTTTGGACTGCTACGGGCCTGCCAGATAACCGCAGCTGCGATGTCGATGCCTGCTGTGGATCCTCCTCCTCTTTTGAGCTATTTCCAGCGGCACCCTCTTCCCCCAATGGATGCCAATCCGGGTCAACAACTGGGTCATCCATCACCTCCTCTTCAATTTCATCTGCACCTTCCTCTGTGTCACCATGTAAGGTGTTAGAGTATGTGGGAAGGTGTTATGAATGTGCTAAAAATGGTTTCTGAGCAGAGGCTCCTTCTGGTGGTTACTGACAGTACTGAAACTTTCAGCGAGGAGTGGCAATCTGGGATTACGGACTGGTCTGATAAAAGGGAGGTTCCCTCCCATGATGGTTGCCGCCGGTGATCAATTGTTCTTGTCTCAATTGTGGTTCCTGGTTCATTTGGAAGCTTGCTGAGTCTTGCCTGATTCTTCTGCTATCAGATAAGATATTTTCTGCTTTTATTTTTGTGCTTGCTTTTTGCATTGTTCCCTGCACTTCTATGGAGGTCAGCCAGGTCCCCTCCGGGAGGCTTGTACTCCTCTCAGTTTATCTGGATCCACTGTTGTTTGTTCATTTGCTTTTTCCTGTTTTTTCAGTGGCTGCGGCTTAGTTTTGTTATGCCAGAGAACTGATTTAGGTGGTAGAGGTCGTGTGATCTCAGGTGTTTTTGCAATCAGTAGCGTTGGTATTTTTTAGGGTTTTTTGGATTGCAGTGAGTATCCTTTCCTGTACTTTTCTGTCTAGACAGATTGCGCCCCAGCGTTTGCTCATTCTATTTTCTGTCTGTGTCCGTGTTTCTTCTTGTCTAACCGTCATTACATGTTTGGGGGATTCCTATTTTCTTTGGGGATCTGCTCCGGGACAGATAGCTTTCATCTTTCTGCCTTTAGGTGTAGTTATCTCACAGGCTGTGACGAGGCTTCTAGGCTCAACGTAGGAATGCTCCACGGCTACCTCTAGTTGTGTGGTTAGTTCAGGTTACTGCAATCCAATAGGTTCCAGCCTCTCTGGTGTATTGCCGTTTTTGCTTAATCTCCTCAGCTACTAAAACATAACAGGAAGGGGCACCTGAGTTTCCCCAGGGTCAGATTCTGGCTCAGTAGACTGCAAGGGCAATGCAGTGCTCTGGGTGATTGTACCAGCAGAATCAGATAGCAGTGGCTGTGCATCAGTGCACTCCATGTCATATTCATCTTGGACTGGGAATTCAGGTTTTCACTTGATAACCCAGGCAGATATGTGAAAAGAGCTCCAGGGAGTAATCTGAAGTGTGGCCTGCCGCATGCTTCACTTGTGGTGGGGGTGAAGGACACAAGGAAAGATGTTGTTTCTGTATTTTCATGACTATGAAAATTGTAAATTCACACTGAAGTAAGCAAAACAATGAATTAACCCCTTAACGACCGCCGATACGCCTTTTAACGGCGGTCATTAAGGGTACTTAAACCACAGCGCCGTTAATTAACGGCGCTGTGGAAAAAGTGAATAGCGCCCCCCAGAGGCGCATTTTCTCCGGGGTCTCGGCTACCGGGGGTAGCCGAGACCCCAGAGAACATGAATCGGGTCGGTTTTTACCGACACCGATGTTGCGATCGCCGTTATTAACCCTATAACGGCGACCGCAACAAAAAAAAAAAAAAAAAGTTGTGCCATTTAATTTCTCTGTCCTCTGATGTCATCGGACATCAGAGGACAGAGAAAAAGGGTCCCCAGGACCCCCATGTGGCCCCCAATAAGATCCATGTGGCCCCCGGGCCCTCCGGTGTCCCCGGTGCCGGCGCCGTTAAGACAATGGCGGGCGCATGCCCAGTGCGCCCGCCGCTATGTGCCGCTGTGCTGGTGGGGGGATGGGCAAATATTCTCTGGGGTCTCGGCTACCGGGGGTAGCCGAGACCCCAGAGAACATGTTCCGGGTCGGTATTCACCGATCCCGGTGTTGCGATCGCGGCTATGCAAGCATAGCCGCGATCGCAAAAAAAAAAAAAAAAAAAAAATGATTTCTCTCCCCTCTGATGTGATCGCACATCAGAGGGGAGAAGATGAAGGTCCCCCGGTCCCCCGATCGCCCCCCCATATACTTACCGGTGTCCTCCGTCCTCCCGCAGGCCCCAGGATCCCGGCTTCTTCTCCCTGCAAAACAAAAATGGCGGGCGCATGCGCAGTGCGCCCGCCGATCTGCTTTGGCGGCAGATTCAAATTTTTTTTCATTCATTCTCATAAAAGTGCATTTTGATCACTGTGATAAACTATCACAGTGATCAAAATAAAAAAAAACAGTACATAACCCCCCCATTTATCACCCCTTAGTTAGGGACATATAATAAAAAGTAGAAATTATATTTATTTTCATTTTTCTGTTAGGGTTAGGGTTATAATTAGGGTTAGGGTTATAATTAGGGTTAGGGTTAGCATTAGGCTGGTTTCACACATCCGGTGTGCGCCTGACGGCGCCCCCGGCATTTAGCCGCAGCGCCGCATCAGAAAATCTGATGCGCCGCATGCGTTTTTTTTGCATTGACTTGCATTAGCGCCGGATGGCGCCGCATGTCAATGCGTTGCATGCAGTTTTGTCCGGATGCGGCGCAAATGTACATTGCGGCGGCCGGACAAAACGCTGCATGTAACGTTTTTTGTTTTTGCCGGATGGTTTCTGATGTCTCCGGGCATCAGAAACCATCCGGCAAAAAACCGCATGCGGCCGCCGGCGGCGCATCAGGTTTTCTGATGCGGCGCTGCGGCAAAATGCCGGGGGCGCCGACAGGCGCCCGCTGGAAGTGTGAAAGCAGCCTTAGGGTAAGGGTTATAATTAGCGTTAGGGTTAGGCTGGGTTCATACTGCGTTATGGCAGTCCGTTAGACAGACTGCGTTACACCATGGTATAACGCGGTGTAACGCAGTCCGTTAATGCTGCCATTCACCCCCATTTGAGGGCGCATCGCGACGCATGCCGTAAAGCGGCATGCGTTTGCGACGTGCCATCATTCAGTGACGGAGCCTCGGACGCGGGCTGCAGCGTTTGGGCTCCGTCACCGCTAGCGCAGATGAATCATCTGCTGATTCCTCTGCGCTAGCGGGTATAGCATAATGCGATCGCGTTATGCTATACCATTACCAGCCCGTCAACGCTATGTGTTGAACGGGCTGGTAAAACGCAAAATGAACCTAGCCTTAGGGTTAGGGTTATAATTAGGGTTAGAATTAGGGTTAGGGTTACAATTAGGGTTAGGGTTATAATTAAGGTTATAATTAAGGTTAGGGTTACAATTAGGGTTGGAATTAGGGTTGGGATTAGGGTTGGGATTAGGGTTAGGGGTGTGTTGGGATTAGGGTTGGAGCTAGAATTGAGGGATTTCCACTATTTAGGCACATCAGGGGGTCTCCAAACACGATGTGGCGTTCAAAAAGTCAAATGGCGCTCCCTCCCTTCCGAGCCCTGCCGTGCGCCCAAACAGTGGTTTACCCCAACATATGGGGTATCAGCGTACTCAGGACAAATTGCACACCAATTTTGGGGTTCTAATTCTCCGATTACCCTTGGGAAAATAAAAAATAGCTGGCTAAAAAAATCATTTTTGAGAAAAAAAATGATTTTTCATTTTCACGGCTCTGCGTTTATAAATTTCTGTGAAGCACTAGGGGGTTCAAAGTGCTCACCACACATCTAGATAAGCTCCTTAAGGGGTCTAGTTTCCAAAATGGGGTCACTTGTGGGGGGTTTCCACTGTTTAGGCTCATCTGGGGCACTGCAAACGGAACATGACCCCACCAACGTCTGCATTCCAAAACGTTATTACTTCCTTTCCAAGCCCTGCTGTGCGCCAAAACAGTTCCCCCCCCACATATGGGGTATCAGCGTACTCAGGACAAATTGGACAACAACTTTTGGGGTCCAATTTCCTTGTGAAAAATCAAAAATTTGGGACTAAAAAATCATTTTTGTGGAAAATTGATTTTTTTTTTTTCACACCCAGGCATTATAAACTTTTGTGAAACACTTGGAGGTTCAAAGTGCTCACCACAGATCTAGATAAGTTCCTTATGGGGTCTAGTTTCCAAAATGGGGTCACTTGTGGGGGTTTTCCACTGTTTAGGCTAATCTGGGGCACTGCAAACGGAACATGACCCCCACCAACGTCTGCATTCCAAAACGTTATTACTTCCTTTCCAAGCCCTGCTGTGCGCCAAAACAGTTTCCCCCCCCCACATATTTGGTATCAGCGTACTCAGGACAAATTGGACAACAACTTTTGGGGTCCAATTTCCTTGTGAAAAATCAAAAATTTGGGACTAAAAAATCATTTTTGTGGAAAATTGTTTTTTTTTTTTTTCACACCCAGGCATTATAAACTTTTGTGAAACACTTGGGGGTTCAAAGTGCTCACAGCGAATCTAGATAAGTTCCATAGGTGGTCTAGTTTCCAAAATGGTGTTACTTTGGGGGGTTTCCACTGTTTAGGCGCATCAGGGGCTCTCCAAACGCGACATGGTGTCCAATCTCAATTCCAGCCAATTTTGGTTTGAAAAAGTCAAACGGTGCTGCTTCCATTCCAAGCCCTGCCGTGCGCCCAAACAGTGGTCCCCCCCATATATGGGGTATCAGCATACTCAGGACAAATTGTACAACAACTTTTGTTGTCCAATTTCTCCTGTTACCCTTGTGAAAATAAAAAATTGGGGACTAAACGATCAGGTTTGTGGAAAAAATATGATTTTTTATTTTCACGCCCGGGCGTTATAAACTTCTGTGAAGCACTTGGGGCTTCAAAGTGCTCACCACACATCTAGATAAGTTCCTTAGGGGTCTAGTTTCCAAAATGGGGTCACTTGTGGGGGGTTTCCACTGTTTAGACACATCAGGGCCTCTACAAATGCGACATGGCGTCCAGCCAATTCCGCGTTGAAAAAGTCAAACGGAGCTCCTTCCCTTGCGACCTCTGCCGTGCGCCCAAAAAGTGGTTTACCCCAACATATGGGGTATCGGCATGCTCAGGACAAATTGCACAAAAACTTTTGGGGTCTTGTTACTCTTGGGAAAATAAAAATTGGGGTGAAAAGATCATTTTTGTGGAAAAAATATGATTTTTTATTTTCACGGCTCTACGTTATAAACTTGTGTGAATCACTTGGAGGTTCAAAGTGCTCACCACACATCTAGATAAGTTCCTTAGGGGTCTAGTTTCCAAAATGGGGTCACTTGTTGGGGGTTTCCACTGTTTAGGCACATCAGGGGCTCTCTAAACGCGACATGGCATCCAGCCAATTCTGCGTTGAAAAAGTCAAACAGCGCTCCTTCCCTTGCGACCTCTGCCGTGCGCCCAAAAAGTGGTTTACCCCCACATATGGGGTATCAGCATGCTCAGGACAAATTGCACAAAAACTTTTGCTGTCTTATTACCCTTGGGAAATTAAAAATTGGGGTGAAAAGATCATTTTTGTGGAAAAAAATTTTTTTTTTTTTTTCACGGCTCTAGGTTATAAACTTGTGTGAAGCACTTGGAGGTTCAAAGTTCTCACCACACATCTAGATAAGTTCCTTAAGGGGTCTTGTATCCAAAATAGGGTCACTTGTGGGGTGTTTCCACTGTTTAGGCACATCAGGGGCTATCTAAACGCGACATGGCATTCAGCCAATTCTGCGTTGAAAAAGTCAAACGGCGCTCCTTCCCTTGCGACCTCTGCCACGCGCCCAAAAAGTGGTTTACCCCCACATATGGGGTATCGAAGTATTCAGAAGAAATTGCACAACAAATTTTGTAGTTCATTTTTTCTTTTAACACTTGTGAAAATAAAAAAACTTGGTTCCGAAGTAAAGCTTTTGCAAAAAAAGTTAAATGTCAATTTTTTCCTTCCACATTGCTTCAGCTCCTGTGAAGCACTTGAAGGGTTAATAAACTTCTTGAATGTGGTTTTGAGCACCTTGAGGGGTGCAGTTTTTAGAATGGTGTCACTTTTGGGTATTTTCTATCATATAGACCCCTCAAAGTGACTTCAAATGTGATGTGGTCCCTAAAAAAAAATGGTGTTGTAAAAATGAGAAATCGCTGGTCAACTTTTAACCCTTATAACTTCGTAACAAAAAAAAATTTTGGTCCCAAAATTGTGCTGATGTAAAGCAGACATGTGGGAAATGTTATTTATTAAGAAATTTGTGTGACATATCTCTCTGATTTAAGGGCATAAAAATTTAAAGTTTGAAAATTGTTAAATTTCAAAATTTTCGCCATATTTCCGTTTTTTTCATAAATAAACACAAGTCATATCAAAGAAATTTTACCACTAACGTGAAGTACAATATGTCACTAAAAAACAATCTCAGAATCAGCGGGATTCGTTAAAGCGTTCCAGAGTTATAACCTCATAAAGTGACAGTGGTCAGAATTGTAAAAATTGGCCCGGTCATTAAGCTGCAAAATGGCTCTGTCCTTAAGGGGTTAACACATGTGGAATGAAATACTTAACAAAAAAGTGTGTAACAACTGAAATTATGTCTTATATTCTAGGTTCTTCAAAGTAGCCACTTTTTGCTTTGATGACTGCTTTGCACACTCTTGGCATTCTCTTGATGAGCTTCAAGAGGTAGTCACCGGAAATGGTTTTCACTTCACAGGTGTGCCCTGTCAGGTTTAATAAGTGGGATTTCTGGCTTTATAAATGGGGTTGGCACCATAAGTTGTGTTGTGCAGAAGTCTGGTGGATACACAGCTGATAGTCCTACTGAATAGAGTGTATATACTCCAGTTATTGGTTGTATTATTGATTGGTTCTCATTATTTTAGCATAAACTGAAGCGTTCCACTACCAATTCTCCTATCAATTTCCTCTTAATTCCACAGTAAGTCCCTCCATTTCATTTATTATTAATAGGCATTTTTGGGCCATTGTGGTCCACACAGAGGTGTCCATAGATAGCGCGGTGATTATCGTTGGTTTTTTCATTTTTTCATTTAGCAGGTACACACAGAGCATGTAATAAAATCACCAGCAGCTCCTAAGTTTACACCCCAAGCTTCTCTCCTTCTCTATCTATTGTGGTTTTAGCGCCAGTGTTTTTCTTTTATACATAATAATTTGAGTCCACAAGTGTGTGATTTATTGTAAGTATAACTCCATCTTTTCTGTGAAGGCCTCAGAGGTTTGAGAACATCAGGGATCAAACAGCATCATGAAATCCAAGTAACACAGCAGAAAAGTCAGGGATAAAGTTGTAGCGAAAAGTAAAGTAAGCTTAGGTTATAAAAAATAGTCTAAGCTGTGAACATGTCATGGAGCATTGTTCAATCCATCATCAAAAATAGAAGCATGGCACAACTTCAAACCTACCAAGACATGGCCGTCCACCTAAACTGACATCACAAGTAAGGAGAGCACTAATTATAGAGGCAGTCGAGAGGCCCATGGTCACTCTGGAGGAGCTGCAGAGAATCAGAGTTCAGGTGGGAGAATTTGTCCACAGGAAAACTATTAGTCATTTAAACCACAAATTTGGCCTTTATAGAAGATTTGCAAGAAGAAAGTAATTTTTGAAAGCAAGCCATAAGAAGTTCTGCTTGATTTTTGCAAAAAGCCATGTAGGAGATACAGTGAGGGGGAAGAAGGTGAGCTGGTCAGATGACATCAAAGTAGAAATTTTTGGGTTAAAGGCAAAATGCTACATTTGGTTAAAAACTAACGCTGCACATCACCCTGAAAACACCATCCCCACTGTCACACATGGTGGTGGCAGTATCATGCTGTTGGGATGCCTATCTTCAGCAGGAAAAAGGAAGCTGGCTCGAGGTGATGGAAAGATGTATCGAGCTAAATACAGGGCAATCCTTCAGGAAAACCTGAAAAATTGGCTGCAAAATACTTGAAACCCATGCCGTCTCTCGCATGTTTCCTCGTCTGACTTTTACTTGCTGGGAGGGAATAAGACACTCATTCTGGTGCCATAGGCCACAAAAATTGCATGAATCTCTGCTGAAGAAAGTTGCAGTAATTCTCATACTGTCATAACAATACTTACTCTTCGTGCCTTCAGCCCTCTGGCCTTGAACTCTCACTAACACTTTATTTATTTATCGAACCTAACTAGGAAGTGCTTTCCTTTTTATATGAACCATCCTTTACCACGCTGGGCTGGTCCCAAACATGTTAACTGTATCTAAACTTTTGCACTCCATATGATAACTAATTTACCCATGACTGCATATTCCCTTCCTGTATCTAACTGCTAAATCTTATACTCTACCTTATGTCTAGTGTTGAGCGATACGATACCGCAAGTATCGGGTATCGGCCGGTATTAGCTGTATCGGACTTTCGATACTTAGTTTCGATATTTTCCATATATCGTATACCGGAATTGGATTTGTCACTGTCACTGTGAGTGTCCGTTGGTCGGGTCTGTCAGGAGTCAGCGGCACTTACCTGGCAGAAGATCTCCGGTGGTCACGGCCTGGACTGGTTGATGGCCGCCATCATCTTTCCCCGGCGGTCACATGCAGTTTCTCGCGATAACTGCAGTGACTGCTGGGTAATCCCGGCCGTAAAGCAGTCAGTCCGATGACGTCACCGCCGGGGAAGCAGGTAATCAGCTGTGCTGCACCGGGATGACAGCCTCTGCCTGTCATTCCGATGTAGCAGAGCTGGATCGCCGTGGGACCCTCGTTACTATGGACTGCGTCGGACAGGTGGTATACTGTTTGTTTTTTTTTTTCCTTTTTTTACAGGAGATCGATGGCGTCGCAGGAATGAGAGTATAATAAAATTAATGAAAACTGTGTTGTCTCTTTTATTTCATTAAAAGACTTTTTTCTTGCTGTGTCTTTTTTTTATACATTTAATAACTTTGGGATTAATAATGGATCGGTGTCTTATTGACACCTCTCCATTATTAACCGGGATTATTGTCACCGTGCAATCAACGGTGACATTAACCCCTTATTATCCCGCTTGCCACCGCTACAGGGCAGTGGGAAGAGCCGGGTAAAGTGCCACAATTGGCACATCTTTTGATGCGCCAAATGTGGGGCTGCTGTAGCCTGGTATTATCAGGCTGTTGAGGGCCAAAATCCATGGGCCTTGACAGTCTTTTAATACCAGGCCGCAGCAGTCTGCATTTTACTTGGCTGGTTAACAAAAATAGGGGGACCCCTACGCCGTTTTTTTTTCGAGGGGATCCCCTATTTTTGTTAACCAGCCAAGCTAAGCAGACTGCTGTGGCCTGGTATTATCAGGCTGGCAAGGTCCATGGATATTGGATCCTTACCAGCCTGAAAAACCAGGCCTCAGCAGTCTGCTTCATCTGGCTGGTTAACAAAAATAGGGGGGAACCCACGCCAAATTTTTTTCGAGGGGATCCCCTATTTTTGTTAACCAGCAAAGATATGCAGACTGCTGTTGCCTGGTATTATCAGGCTGGCAAGGTCCATGGATATTGGATCCTTAGCAGCCTGAAAAACCAGGCCTCAGCAGTCTGCTTCATCTGGCTGGTTAACAAAAATAGGGGGGACCCCACGCCAAATTTTTTTGAGGGGATCCCCTATTTTTGTTAACCAGCCAAGATAAGCAGACTGCTGTGGCCTGGTATTATCAGGCTGGCAAGCAGGGTCGGACTGAGGCACCGGGACACCGGAGAAACCTACGGTGGGCCCCAGCTCCTGCGTGGTGGGCCCTGATTTGAAAGGATAGGTCGCGGGGCAGAGGGGGCGGTGGCCCCAGGGCCCGCGCTCTGAGGGGGCCCACCCGGAGATACGATACAGTTACATTCTGCGGCAGAGCAGGGAGAATCGCTCTCCCTGCTCTGCCGCCCGGAAGCTATGGGGCCTGAACAGGCGTTGGGGGGGCCCGGTGCCAGCAGTGGGCCCCCCACCCGTCATCGGAGGGTCAGCTGTATTGGCATCCAGCCGATAAAGCTGACCGCATAGAGAGAGAAGGAGCGAGCGCTCCTTCTCTCCCATAATCCCCTTCTCAGCGTATGACAGCAGGCGCAATAACATCACCTGCCGGCGCCCGCTGTCAGACGCTGAGAGGGAGAACAGTGAGCAGCACAGGAGCCGGGAGGTGAGTTTTTTTTTTATTTTTTTTTTTAATGGGGGTGCAGTCAAGTCCTGGCTGGAGAAGTCGTCATGTCGGTGTGGGCCAGATGGAAAAGACATGAAAAGTGAACAATTCCATTAGAAAGAACATCAGCGGTAAGTCATTATCTGTACCTGTGCTGTAATATATATGTTCTGTAGGACTGGTATTATTTAACACAGACCATATGGCGGTAATATCAATATTGGTCTTTTTATATATAGATTATTTTGGCCAACAGCGCGGTCATTTGCTGAGGTTCTCTGATGATGGGCCCACTCAGAAGTTTTGCCCCCACTAAACCAAAACCCTAGCTACATCTATGGCTCTCTCTCTAGTCTTTCTTTCTCGCTCTCTGTTCTTTCCTTCTCGCTCTCTGTTCTTTTTTCTCTCTGTTCTTTCTTTCTCTCTTTTCTTTCTTTCCTCTCTTTCTTTCTCTGTTTGTTCTTTCTCTCTCGCTGCTCTTTCTTTCTTTTCCTCAGTACCAGCCACTGTGCCCTCATTACCACTCAGTGTGATCAGCAGTGCTAAATGGTTACGCTTGGGGCGAGGATATGGGTGTGATTAGCTGTGAAATGGGTGTTGTCGGGGCGTGGCCTAAAATTTTCAGCGGCGCTCAACACGCGCCGCAGCCTTTAATCCTCTTTCCTGTCTTCCAAATTTGGGAGGTATGCTGTATGACCTCCCTACAACTTCTGGCCATGCTCCTGATGAGCGCGACGGATGGTCTCATGAGGGATCTCCTCCCACACCTGGACTAAAGCATCCACCAACTCCTGGACAGTCTGTGGTGCAACGTGGCATGGCCTAAAATTTTCTGCAGCATGCACAGCGTGCCACAGCCTTTGTCCCTCTTTCCCTTATTCAAAGGTTGGGAAGTATGATGTTGGGCCGCAAGAATATATTTTCTCTGGTGGGCCCAAGATACTCCAGTCCGACGCTGCTGGCAAGGTCCATGTATGTTGGCTCCTTAACAGCCTTAAATACCATGCCTCAGCAGCAGGGGCGTACATATAAATCATGGGGCCCCATAGCAAAAGTCTGAATGTTCCCCACCCCCCCAAAAAAAAAACCCAGAGGCATTGTAAATGTAAAGTGCCAGCACAGTGAGGGAAGTTGAGTCGCACAGAGACAGGGGTTTTGGGGGTACTCGGCACCGATCACGTCGACTTCTATGGGGGATGTCACGAGTAGCACAGCTCGGTCCGTGACCTGGGCGATCACTGGAATGTGGGATATTTCCAGGGGATGATAGAATGTTCGTGTAGTTTGTCGTGACGCCACCTGTAGTACCTGGTCAGGGTGTCCAGCGCTGCTGTGCAGGTCCTCTGGAAGGGATGGTGTAGTGCAGGTAGGTGAAAAGTCTTCTACAGGTAACACGCTATCCTTCCAGGGCAGATAGATGTGAGATAGAGCAATGGTGCAAAGTGATGTAGCAGAGTGGACTATGCGACGTAGTAAGAAAGCAGGAAACACTTCAAGTTAAACGTTGCATAATAAAATTTTTAATAATAACATTACAAAAGTGCAAATAGCATTAGTGCCGAAGTTCGTGGAGACTTCTTAGGACTACCCCCACCGGGGTAACTTCACAGTGTCCTTTACTTGTGCTTGTGGAGGACCCGCTCCAAACCTCCAACTGTGGTCTTGGGTGGGCTGCAAGACTTTCCTTGAGCAGACCTCACTTTCGGCCACACCAAACGGGTTTTTAGTTTCTGAGGTAGTTGAAAATAGTGCACAGTTAAGTTTTTTGTAAAACCAAGATGGAGCACCGAAGTGCCAACTATTTACAGAAAAGTTTGTGAGCCAGTACAGTTCATGGCTTCAAAGTTCAACATTTTGATTACAGTGAAACACCATTACCCAACCTGGGTATATTAAGGCAACAATAAACTTGTTCTTCTGAACATTCACCCGTCCGGGTACATCAAACCATTACCCAACCTGGGTATATTATGGCAACAATAAACTTCTTTTTATGAACATTCACCCGTCCGGGTACATCAATAATTTAACTATTTACATACAGAGACCCTGTCCGGGTTATTTAGACTTCTTTGGCTGGCCTCTTACAGGTACCACCTGGTACTCTTCTGGAGCTTGCCAAACATCCGTGACAGGAGGGTCCATCCAGACCTGATGACGTCGTGTGGCCTGTACAGTGATGTCGTGACCCGCTATCTGGGTCTGTGTGGCCACCTCTTTCGTCTCCCTCCGGGTCTGGACCCCTATGTCCCGGACTGAACGAACCCCAGGGGGCCTAACAGGCGCCGGGTACGGGCCAGCTATCATTATCATGTCCATAGCTGGGGCTGCTGAGGAGACCACTGAGGGAGGCTGGGGAGATTTACGGCGTGGGGTGGGCACTTGTGCAGAGGCCTGGCTGGGGGAGGCTGAAGGCTCGTAGGGTCTGTCAGTTTCCTGACACTCTGGGGAGTAGGGGTCGCACCTGGTAACATTTAGGGCGTACCATCCATTGTAACCCCAGTGTCGGGTGTAAGTCACCAAGTCTCCTGGCAACAGGTCCCTCCCCAGGTGTCCTTCTGGGAGGTGAGCCTCCACGTCCCGCCGGGTTACAAAAACTTCTAAATAAAGTCCAGGCTCCTGGATGAAGCCCCAACCACCTTTTAACTTAAAGTTCCGTACTGCACCCTTACGCCGCGGCTCCCTCAGCGTACTTTTATCCTTTCTCATAAGTGCCTTCTCTGCCAGGTCCTTGTCCAGGTGACGTTGCCGAAGCTTTTGGGATTCTCTCTGCTCCCTTTGTCGCTCTGCTTCCCGCTCCCGACGTCTCCACTCTTCCTCCTGACGCCGGTTGTAATTCTCCTCCACCAGCAGCTCCATGTCTCCACCATCAAACGCCAGCTTACGATGTCTGGTTTGCGGCAGCTCTCCTGGCGCCCGCCAGTCCTGGCGGCGCTCACCTGTGGCGGAAGCAGCCGGCTCTGGAACAGATGACGGTCGGGGCTTCGGTACAGGCAGGTAGAGCTCTGGTGCCTGCGCGGCCTCCTCCATGAGGACGGGTGTCGCTTCTTCTGCCTCAGCGACGGGGGCAGAAAGCGGGATCTGGGGTGCTGGCGCGGCGTTTTCTGCAGGAACGGGTGCCTCCACTGTGATACTGGCAACCGGTTCAGATTGCAAGGGCTGGGATGCCCGCACGGCCTCCTGTACTGGAACGGGTGCCTCCACTGAGATACTGTCAACCGGTTCAGATTGCAAGGGCTGGGATGCCCGCACGGCCTCCTCTACTGGAACGGGTGCCTCACCTTCCGGTACAGACACTTCAGGGGGTAAGAGGGATTGGCGCCGCTCCAATTGTAGTTTTAGGGCCCGCCAGCTCGCTTCCATCCTGGCGACCTCCTCCCGGTGCCGGGCCAGGTCTCTCGGTATCCTCCGCTTCTTCCAGCATAGGAGGGTTTCCAGGCTGGGTGCCAAACGGTGGCTCCGTGGCGATCGGGTCGCTTCCGTGGGGGGAGAGCTCTGACTCCTCCATCCCTTCCCACTTCTGCTCATGTCCGTTCGCCATCTCTGCCAAGTCACATGTGTCATTAGCATCAGGAGAGGCGCCATCTTTTGTAGGGAGGCGGGACCTTCGCGTTCGTTTCCGCCCACTGAGGAGGATGAGGAGGCGGAACTCCAGAGCTGTGGGGCACGATCTTACATTGCAGTAACATTTAGAGTGTGCGGACATCGTTTTCGCGCCACGGAGTGAGTGTACGCCCACGAGAGCACGCCCTTATTCTTCACCTGTGCCTCGTGGCGCAGATATGACGGAAAAATGGCAAATACAGTCTATGATGTTTTTTGCAATTCTCAAGCAAAAAAACAGTTCAATTAAGGCACACAGGACTCGCTTATAGCGAGCTTCTGAATCCTGTTCGTGACGCCAAAGTTGAGTCGCACAGAGCCACAGGTTTTGGGGGTACTCGGCACCGAGCCCGTCGACTTCTATGTTGGATGTGACGGGTAGCACAGCTATGTCCGTGCCCTGGTCGCTCACTGGAATGTGGGATATTTCCAGGGGATGATAGAATGTTTGTGTAGTTTGTCGTGACGCCACCTGTAGTACCTGGTCAGGGTGACCAGCGCTGCTGTGCAGGTCCTCTGGCAGGGATGGTGTAGTGCAGCTAGGTGATAAGTCTTGTACAGGTAAGACGGTATCCTTCCAGGGCAGATAGATGTGAGATAGAGCAATGGTGCAGAGTGATGTAGCAGAGTGGAGTATGTGACTTAGTAAGAAAGCAGGAAAGGAAACAATTCTTACTTTAAAGACATGCAGCATAAGGCTGCCTCAACCCCTCCCATCCAACTAGCTACACCCTGTTCTAACCAGCCTGAGCTAGACCATCCCATTGGGTCCGCCTACACTCAGCTGGCATAGTGTACTGTTGAATGCAGTGGTTGGAGTCAATGGGGTGTTTCCTCCTTACCTGAGAGTAAGTTGTCACACCGCTGGGTGCGATGCAACATCTCTGTGGCGACTGGACCCTCGGGTGCTTCTGTCTTTTCACAAATGCCGGCTTTACCCGGCAATTGAATCAGAGTCTATTTTACTATGTAGAAGTGAATAAACTATAAATATATGTATATATATATGTCACAATGACATGTATTCTAATGTGTGTATATTTTGTGTTTACAAGGAAAGAAAGTGTTTTTTTAGTTGCGATATTTTGTTCCCATAGACTTACATGGGACTTCCGGTATCGGTATCGGGTATCGCCGATATTTTAGTGATATCGGCGATACCATTCCGATCCGATATTTTTAGATATCGAGCAGTATCGCTCAACACTACTTATGTCCTAAACCTAACCCTATATATTCCGCATACACTACACATTAGTCAAATTGAAAAATAATGACATCACATTACAGCAACCACATCAATTAGTTCCTATAAAGTTCTTTGCATTTTAACATATTACAACAGTTATAAAAAGACACAAAATCACTTGATCGAACCATTTTACAAACATTGACATACAGAAGGGAAAGCACATGACAGTCCCTGTCCCCCTCTTACATATTTATGTTCTTGTGCTAAACTGCGCACTTAGCTGTTCTTGGGCTTTATTGTAATCCTCTCTTCACTCCTCTCTTGGAGTTTCCTCAACTTCTAGCACAATAAAGAGACAGGTTCTGGGAGCAGGAAATAAAACTGATAAACAATTTTTAATTTTTTCTCTCTTAATCAAAAACTTTAATCCCACACAGAAGAACACAAAGACAAGACCCCAAACGTAAACTATCTAAAATCATTATAGACTTATTCACACATCAGTTTTTTCAGTTTATGGAGCTGATCACGTCTATGATATTTCATGGACTGAAGAGTCTGCCAAAAATCCTGAGACATCCCTAATAATGAGGCCTAATAGAAAATGAACTCGGCACTCAACTTTAGTATAGTGAGAATAAAGATTTTTATTCACAGTAGTAACACGAAACGTTTCGGTCCTATATCATGGACCTTCATCAGTCACTACATTTATAAAAAACAGAAGAAAAAATTATATTAACAAAATAAAGTATGTACAATCAAAATTTGGTCAATAGTAAAGGTAGAGAGTAGTTGTATACAATGCTTCAGGAGATTTAGGGAGCAATCATAGGTCAGAGTTGTATCAGAGGTATCACAAAGGCAGAAAGAATATATATGGTGAGGACATACCAGATACTACTGGGAAGGGGTTGATCCACATAGGGAAGAAAGAAAGGGCTGGATATAGCTGTAGGTGAAAATAAGATAAACGTAAGTGCCGATATACTTTTATGTATAAGTAGATTTTGTGCCTATGCCTGTAGATGTGACATACCCTGTATTGGTGGGGTGAGATGAGGAAGAGGACAATGCCTCTATTGCACTAGTAACCTGTAGAAACAGCGCAAAACATAGATACCATAAATATCACAACTATCAATGTGATGGTGAAGCGGTGGAGCCGCTATACTTGTCTGTGACTGACCTGTTGTGAAGGAGTCCGGTAGTGAGGATAGGTCTCTGCATTGGACGCGGTGTCCACCGCTAGTCTGAGTGCAGAGAAAGCTAGAAAGCAGCATGTATATGAGAGGAAGAGGCGGGACTATAGTGTCAGTCTAACAGAGCATCAGACAGGAAGTGAGGTGGCAGGAAGTTAATGGACATGTGTTCCAAGTGAATACTAGGTAACCAGAGGCCGTCCTACAGGTGGGAGGAGTAAAGGAGCAGCGTGCTGATGGAGATGTGCCCAACAGGATGAGTGGCAGCATTATAGTATTTAATTACAAGCGGCTCTAAAGTGAATGAAAGAGAGGCATGTTAGTACAAGCATAAAGGAGTTTACAGCAATAAACATTGCGATCTTATACATTAGCTTAAAGCGATGAATACATAACAGGCTTGCAGCATCAGTATGCGTCAAAAGGGGCATAACAGTAATATGAGTACTGATTTAGTACATTATCATAAGACAGTATGGAAGACAAATCTGCAGGCAACAAGGACTAATTAATAAACACCTAACAGAGATCAAAGCAGCATGTGGTAAATGACAGGTGATGTGTAAACATCTGTATGCATCATTTATAAAGTAAAAGGGTGTCACAGCAAAATTCATATTGGTATAGTGCTTATCAGAAGACAGTATGGGAAAATGGCAGCACGGATTATTAAATAAATAAACACCTGGCTGAGATCAACATATCATGTGGTATATGGCAAGTGATGTATAAAAAAGGGGGGGTGGGGGAATTATAGCCCAATGGTCATATGCAGAATTACATGAAGGAGAGTAAATCGTATTCACGATTAAGACCCTTAGGTGATAGAGTGTCTAGGGTGTGTATCCAATACGCCTCTCTCCTTTTCAATTGACGTATGCGGTCGCCTCCTCGTCGTGAATGTGGTATTTGTTCCAAAACTTGGTATTTTAATTGGGCTATGGTATGTCCCATTGTGATGAAGTGGTGTGGGATGGGGAGTAAGGTATTCTTACATCTTATGGTTGATTTGTGTTTTGAAATGCGTTGTTTTACAGGTTGACTAGTTTCCCCAACATATAATAACCCACAAGGACACTTAATCACGTATATCACGAAGGCCGTGTCGCAAGTAAAGAAACCACGGACTCTAAATGTTTTTCCCGTATATGGGTGATGGATGGTTTCTCCTCTGAGTACGTTATTACATTGAGTGCATCCCAGACATGGGAAAGTGCCCGTTCTTGGTTTTTTCAGGAATTGTTGTGTAGTTCCTGACTTTTTAGGGCCTAAGTCAGCTCTGATTAATGCATCCCTTAGGTTGGGTGCACGGCGGAAGCATGGGAGAAAAGGTCTAGAGAATTCTTTAATGTCCGGGTGCGCAGTCTGGAGGAGCGGCCAATGTTGGCGAATGGATTTGTGTAATATATACGCATAGGGGTGGTAATGGTGTACGAAAGCAATTCTGCCCCCATATCTTGTTTATTGCGAGTGACCGTAGTTCTGGAACGATCCAGGACCCCTTGTGGATAGCCCCTCTCTCTAAATTTTGAATTCATTTCTGAGAGGCGGGTTTCCTGAGTGGTATGATCGGAGACGATCTTTTTGACCCGATAGAATTGGGTGTCGGAATGGATTTCTTCATGGCGACTGGATGGAAGCTATTAAAATGAAGTAAGCTGTTACGATCTGTCGGTTTGACATATAGATCAGTGGATAAACAGCCACTGGAATCCTTTATAATCACAGTGTCTAGGAAATTGATCCTGGAGTGGTCGTGTGAGATGGTAAAGCTGAGTCCGGGCCAAGAGCAATTCAGAAATTGATGAAAGAGTGCTAAGGACTCGAACGTGCCCCCCCATATGCAGAAGACATCGTCTATGTAACGTTTCCAGACAATGGCGTTGTTCTTGAATAGAGGGTTTGTGTAGATCAATGTCTCCTCAAAATGGGCCATGTAGCAATTTGCATATGGGGGTGCTACGTTCGAGCCCATCGCGGTCCCGCGTATCTGCAGGTAGAAATCATCCTGGAACATAAAGTAGTTGTGTTTGAGTACGATGGTTAACAGATCCAGACAGAGAGCGATCTCTGCTGGATTAAAGTCCGATTTTTCAAGTAAGCGTTGGACAGACCGTATACCGTTCTCATGAGGTATGGAAGTGTAGAGGTCTTTTACGTCAAATGTGACTAATAGGGAATTAGCTGGAACTTGATTGATGGAGCGGATCATGTCCAGAAACGCTCCAGTGTCCAAAATGAATGATTTGCTAGTTTTGATTAGAGGAGTGAAGATTTTTTCTAGATAAATTGCCAATGGTGAGAAAATGGAGTCCGAGGCGGCCACGATTGGCCTGCCAGGGGGTTGCTGGAGGTTCTTATGGATTTTGGGGAGTATGTAGAATACAGGGATGATCGGATTATGAGAGATTAGAAACTCATGAGTTTTACTGTCCAGGATGCCTGCATCACAATGTTGTCTTAGTGTGTCGCTAATGTGGGTCCGTATATCATTGGTGGGATCACACGGTAATTTCTGATAAATAGTGATGTTGTCGAGTTGCCGGAGTGCCTCAGAGATGTAATATGAGCGGTCCATCACGACAATTGCACCCCCTTTATCCGCAGGTTTTATGATGATATTTTTATCATCTTGTAAGGATTTAAGGGCATGATGATCAGTAGCCGTGAGGTTATGTGGGTAGTGTAATTTGCCTTTTTCCATGTCAGATTTAAGACCATGGAAAGAGGAATAAATAAAATCAATAAAGGTCTCAAGAGCATTCGATCCGGGGGAGGTCTGAAGAGGCTCTTTGTTCTCAGGCCCAGATTAGTGGCTGAGAGTCGTCCCGGTTCTCCGGAGACTGTATAGGTCTAGGTGCGGGAGGTTGAGAAAAATACACCCGTAGTCGTAGGGAACGAAAAAAACCTTTGAAGGTCCATTTCAAGTTCAAATGTCCTATATTTGTAAGAGGGGCAGAAGGAAAGTCCTTTTTGGAGGACATAATATTCTGCGATACTCAAAGTCCTGGATGAGATGTTAATGACGAGTGGGCACATACCTGGGAACGAGTTGTCCGTATTTGATTCAGATTGTCCCTTCGGTCTGTGCCCCGTCTGGTCCTCTTCGTCTTGTTTGGCGTCTGCGTGGGCCTAAAAAAGGAATAGGAGCAGAAGAAAGGCCACCTCTGTCCTGTTCTGAGCCGGAGGTAGAGGCATCGGTTGAAGATCTTTGACCTGGACAATAGGAAGGTCGCCATGAAGAGGGTCTATCTCGCCACTTGAAGACACGATTTAGGTTATAGTCCTCTAGATCTCGGGCAAATTTCTGGCGCTTGCGATCCTCTATGTCCTTTCTGTGTTGAATTATGTTGTTATTTATCTGTGATTTTAAGGAGGAGATTTCCTCTGGTGTCCCCGTGGAAGACAGTTGTGCCTCGATGGAGCCAACTTGCTCGGTGCTGGTAGCTATGGCCTTCTGCAAGTTCTCTACGGTTAAAAGCATGAGGTCGAAAGAGCACTTGTTAAGTATTTGTTCATATTTTTGACAATATTCAGTGGAGTCAGAGAAGAGGGTGGGACGAAGGGGTACTCGTAGGCCCCGTGGAATTCTCTGAACTCTAATATATTCAGTGAGAGTGGCACAGTGCAATTCTAGGTTTGTGCGGTGGCGTAATTCTCTCTCTAAATCGCGTCCACGGGTCTCCCGAGGGGGAGCCTTGAGGAAATCACTTGAAAGGGTGGTCTGAGCTAGGATGCTCGATGTCTCATCAGCATTATACGAAAAAGTGAGAGAGGATAGTGACATGACCAAAGATGGCGTGCTACACGTATGGGTATATCATATGAAAAAATAACCGTGTGCACAACCAAGAAGGTGCCAGAGTAGGTTCCCACACCGTATCTAATAGAAAATGAACTCGGCACTCAACTTTAGTATAGTGAGAATAAAGATTTTTATTCACAGTAGTAACACGAAACGTTTCGGTCCTATATCATGGACCTTCATCAGTCACTACATTTATAAAAAACAGAAGAAAAAATTATATTAACAAAATAAAGTATGTACAATCAAAATTTGGTCAATAGTAAAGGTAGAGAGTAGTTGTATACAATGCTTCAGGAGATTTAGGGAGCAATCATAGGTCAGAGTTGTATCAGAGGTATCACAAAGGCAGAAAGAATATATATGGTGAGGACATACCAGATACTACTGGGAAGGGGGTTGATCCACATAGGGAAGAAAGAAAGGGCTGGATATAGCTGTAGGTGAAAATAAGATAAACGTAAGTGCCGATATACTTTTATGTATAAGTAGATTTTGTGCCTATGCCTGTAGATGTGACATACCCTGTATTGGTGGGGTGAGATGAGGAAGAGGACAATGCCTCTATTGCACTAATAACCTGTAGAAACAGCGCAAAACATAGATACCATAAATATCACAACTATCAATGTGATGGTGAAGCGGTGGAGCCGCTATACTTGTCTGTGACTGACCTGTTGTGAAGGAGTCCGGTAGTGAGGATAGGTCTCTGCATTGGACGCGGTGTCCACCGCTAGTCTGAGTGCAGAGAAAGCTAGAAAGCAGCATGTATATGAGAGGAAGAGGCGGGACTATAGTGTCAGTCTAACAGAGCATCAGACAGGAAGTGAGGTGGCAGGAAGTTAATGGACATGTGTTCCAAGTGAATACTAGGTAACCAGAGGCCGTCCTACAGGTGGGAGGAGTAAAGGAGCAGCGTGCTGATGGAGATGTGCCCAACAGGATGACGTGGCAGCATTATAGTATTTATTACAAGCGGCTCTAAAGTGAATGAAAGAGAGGCATGTTAGTACAAGCATAAAGGAGTTTACAGCAATAAATATTGCGATCTTATACATTAGCTTAAAGCGATATACATAACAGGCTTGCAGCATCAGTATGCGTCAAAAGGGGCATAACAGTAATATGAGTACTAATTTAGTACATTATCATAAGACAGTATGGAAGACAAATCTGCAGGCAACAAGGACTAATTAATAAACACCTAACAGAGATCAAAGCAGCATGTGGTAAATGACAGGTGATGTGTAAACATCTGTATGCATCATTTATAAAGTAAAAGGGTGTCACAGCAAAATTCATATTGGTATAGTGCGTTATCAGAAGACAGTATGGGAAAATGGCAGCACGGATTATTAAATAAATAAACACCTGGCTGAGATCAACGCATCATGTGGTATATGGCAAGTGATGTATAAAAAAGGGGGGGTGGGGGAATTATAGCCTCAATGGTCATATGCAGAATTACATGAAGGAGAGTAAATCGTATTCACGATTAAGACCCTTAGGTGATAGTGTCTAGGGTGTGTATCCAATACGCCTCTCTCCTTTTCAATTGACGTATGCGGTCGCCTCCTCGTCATGAATGTGGTATTTGTTCCAAAACTTGGTATTTTAATTGGGCTATGGTATGTCCCATTGTGATGAAGTGGTGTGGGATGGGGAGTAAGGTATTCTTACATCTTATGGTTGATTTGTGTTTTGAAATGCGTTGTTTTACAGGTTGACTAGTTTCCCCAACATATAATAACCCACAAGGACACTTAATCACGTATATCACGAAGGCCGTGTCGCAAGTAAAGAAACCACGGACTCTAAATGTTTTTCCCGTATATGGGTGATGGATGGTTTCTCCTCTGAGTACGTTATTACATTGAGTGCATCCCAGACATGGGAAAGTGCCCGTTCTTGGTTTTTTCAGGAATTGTTGTATAGTTCCTGACTTTTTAGGGCCTAAGTCAGCTCTGATCAATGCATCCCTTAGGTTGGGTGCACGGCGGAAGCATGGGAGAAAAGGTCTAGAGAATTCTTTAATGTCCGGGTGCGCAGTCTGGAGGAGCGGCCAATGTTGGCGAATGGATTTGTGTAATATATACGCATAGGGGTGGTAATGGTGTACGAAAGCAATTCTGCCCACCATATCTTGTTTATTGCGAGTGACCGTAGTTCTGGAACGATCCAGGACCCCTTGTGGATAGCCCTCTCTCTAAATTTTGAATTCATTTCTGAGAGGCGGGTTTCCTGAGTGGTATGATCAGAGACGATCTTTTTGACCCGATAGAATTGGGATGTCGGAATGGATTTCTTCATGGCGACTGGATGGAAGCTATTAAAATGAAGTAAGCTGTTACGATCTGTCGGTTTGACATATAGATCAGTGGATAAACAGCCACTGGAATCCTTTATAATCACAGTGTCTAGGGTATGTCACATCTACAGGCATAGGCACAAAATCTACTTATACATAAAAGTATATCGGCACTTACGTTTATCTTATTTTCACCTACAGCTATATCCAGCCCTTTCTTTCTTCCCTATGTGGATCAACCCCCTTCCCAGTAGTATCTGGTATGTCCTCACCATATATATTCTTTCTGCCTTTGTGATACCTCTGATACAACTCTGACCTATGATTGCTCCCTAAATCTCCTGAAGCATTGTATACAACTACTCTCTACCTTTACTATTGACCAAATTTTGATTGTACATACTTTATTTTGTTAATATAATTTTTTCTTCTGTTTTTTATAAATGTAGTGACTGATGAAGGTCCATGATATAGGACCGAAACGTTTCGTGTTACTACTGTGAATAAAAATCTTTATTCTCACTATACTAAAGTTGAGTGCCGAGTTCATTTTCTATTAGATACGGTGTGGGAACCTACTCTGGCACCTTCTTGGTTGTGCACACGGTTATTTTTTCATATGATATACCCATACGTGTAGCACGCCATCTTTGGTCATGTCACTATCCTCTCTCACTTTTTCGTATAATGCTGATGAGACATCGAGCATCCTAGCTCAGACCACCCTTTCAAGTGATTTCCTCAAGGCTCCCCCTCGGGAGACCCGTGGACGCGATTTAGAGAGAGAATTACGCCACCGCACAAACCTAGAATTGCACTGTGCCACTCTCACTGAATATATTAGAGTTCAGAGAATTCCACGGGGCCTACGAGTACCCCTTCGTCCCACCCTCTTCTCTGACTCCACTGAATATTGTCAAAAATATGAACAAATACTTAACAAGTGCTCTTTCGACCTCATGCTTTTAACCGTAGAGAACTTGCAGAAGGCCATAGCTACCAGCACCGAGCAAGTTGGCTCCATCGAGGCACAACTGTCTTCCACGGGGACACCAGAGGAAATCTCCTCCTTAAAATCACAGAAAATAACAACATAATTCAACACAGAAAGGACATAGAGGATCGCAAGCGCCAGAAATTTGCCCGAGATCTAGAGGACTATAACCTAAATCGTGTCTACAAGTGGCGAGAGAGACCCTCTTCATGGCGACCTTCCTATTGTCCAGGTCAAAGATCTTCAACCGATGCCTCTACCTCCGGCTCAGAACAGGACAGAGGTGGCCTTTCTTCTGCTCCTATTCCTTTTTTAGGCCCACGCAGACGCCAAACAAGATGAAGAGGACCAGACGGGGGCACAGACCGAAGGGACAATCTGAATCAAATACGGACAACTCGTTCCCAGGTATGTGCCCACTCGTCATTAACATCTCATCCAGGACTTTGAGTATCGCAGAATATTATGTCCTCCAAAAAGGACTTTCCTTCTTCCTCTCTTACAAATATAGGACATTTGAACTTGAAATGGACCTTCAAAGGTTTTTTTCGTTCCCTACGACTACGGGTGTATTTTTCTCAACCTCCCGCACCTAGACCTATACAGTCTCCGGGAGAACCGGGACGACTCTCAGCCACTAATCTGGGCCTGAGAACAAAGAGCCTCTACAGACCTCCCCCCGGATCGAATGCTCTTGAGACCTTTATTGATTTCATTTATTCCTCTTTCCATGGTCTTAAATCTGACATGGAAAAAGGCAAATTACACTACCCACATAACCTCACGGCTACTGATCATCATGCCCTTAAATCCTTACAAGATGATAAAAATATCATCATAAAACCTGCGGATAAAGGGGTGCAATTGTCGTGATGGACCGCTCATATTACATCTCTGAGGCACTCCGGCAACTCGACAACATCACTATTTATCAGAAATTACCGCGTGATCCCACCAATGATATACGGACCCACATTAGCGACACACTAAGACAACATTGTGATGCAGGCATCCTGGACAGTAAAACTCATGAGTTTCTAATCTCTCATAATCCGATCATCCCTGTATTCTACATACTCCCCAAAATCCATAAGAACCTCCAGCAACCCCCTGGCAGGCCAATCGTGGCCGCCTCGGACTCCATTTTCTCACCATTGGCAATTTAGCTAGAAAAAATCTTCACTCCTCTAATCAAAACTAGCAAATCATTCATTTTGGACACTGGAGCGTTTCTGGACATGATCCGCTCCATCAATCAAGTTCCAGCTAATTCCCTATTAGTCACATTTGACGTAAAAGACCTCTACACTTCCATACCTCATGAGAACGGTATATGGTCTGTCCAACGCTTACTTGAAAAATCGGACTTTAATCCAGCAGAGATCGCTCTCTGTCTGGATCTGTTAACCATCGTACTCAAACACAACTACTTTATGTTCCAGGATGATTTCTACCTGCAGATACGCGGGACCGCGATGGGCTCGAACGTAGCACCCCCATATGCAAATTGCTACATGGCCCATTTTGAGGAGACATTGATCTACACAAACCCTCTATTCAAGAACAACGCCATTGTCTGGAAACGTTACATAGACGATGTCTTCTGCATATGGGGGGGCACGTTCGAGTCCTTAGCACTCTTTCATCAATTTCTGAATTGCTCTTGGCCCGGACTCAGCTTTACCATCTCACACGACCACTCCAGGATCAATTTCCTAGACACTGTGATTATAAAGGATTCCAGTGGCTGTTTATCCACTGATCTATATGTCAAACTGACAGATCGTAACAGCTTACTTCATTTTAATAGCTTCCATCCAGTCGCCATGAAGAAATCCATTCCGACATCCCAATTCTATCGGGTCAAAAAGATCGTCTCTGATCATACCACTCAGGAAACCCGCCTCTCAGAAATGAATTCAAAATTTAGAGAGAGGGGCTATCCACAAGGGGTCCTGGATCGTTCCAGAACTACGGTCACTCGCAATAAACAAGATATGGGGGGCAGAATTGCTTTCGTACACCATTACCACCCCTATGCGTATATATTACACAAATCCATTCGCCAACATTGGCCGCTCCTCCAGACTGCGCACCCGGACATTAAAGAATTCTCTAGACCTTTTCTCCCATGCTTCCGCCGTGCACCCAACCTTAGGGATGCATTGATCAGAGCTGACTTAGGCCCTAAAAAGTCAGGAACTACACAACAATTCCTGAAAAAACCAAGAACGGGCACTTTCCCATGTCTGGGATGCACTCAATGTAATAACGTACTCAGAGGAGAAACCATCCATCACCCATATACGGGAAAAACATTTAGAGTCCGTGGTTTCTTTACTTGCGACACGGCCTTCGTGATATACGTGATTAAGTGTCCTTGTGGGTTATTATATGTTGGGGAAACTAGTCAACCTGTAAAACAACGCATTTCAAAACACAAATCAACCATAAGATGTAAGAATACCTTACTCCCCATCCCACACCACTTCATCACAATGGGACATACCATAGCCCAATTAAAATACCAAGTTTTGGAACAAATAACCACATTCACGACGAGGAGGCGACCGCATACGTCAATTGAAAAGGAGAGAGGCGTATTGGATACACACCCTGGACACTCTATCACCTAAGGGTCTTAATCGTGAATACGATTTACTCTCCTTCATGTAATTCTGCATATGACCACTGAGGCTATAATTCCCCCACCCCCCCTTTTTTATACATCACTTGCCATATACCACATGATATGTTGATCTCAGCCAGGTGTTTATTTATTTAATAATCCGTGCTGCCATTTTCCCATACTGTCTTCTGATAACGCACTATACCAATATGAATTTTGCTGTGACACCCTTTTACTTTATAAATGATGCATACAGATGTTTACACATCACCTGTCATTTACCACATGCTGCTTTGATCTCTGTTAGGTGTTTATTAATTAGTCCTTGTTGCCTGCAGATTTGTCTTCCATACTGTCTTATGATAATGTACTAAATCAGTACTCATATTACTGTTATGCCCCTTTTGACGCATACTGATGCTGCAAGCCTGTTATGTATTCCTATCGCTTTAAGCTAATGTATAAGATCGCAATATTTATTGCTGTAAACTCCTTTATGCTTGTACTAACATGCCTCTCTTTCATTCACTTTAGAGCCGCTTGTAATAAATACTATAATGCTGCCACGTCATCCTGTTGGGCACATCTCCATCAGCACGCCGCTCCTTTACTCCTCCCACCTGTAGGACGGCCTCTGGTTACCTAGTATTCACTTGGAACACATGTCCATTAACTTCCTGCCACCTCACTTCCTGTCTGATGCTCTGTTTGACTGACACTATAGTCCCGCCTCTTCCTCTCATATACATGCTGCTTTCTAGCTTTCTCTGCACTCAGACTAGCGGTGGACACCGCGTCCAATGCAGAGACCTATCCTCACTACCGGACTCCTTCACAACAGGTCAGTCACAGACAAGTATAGCGGCTCCACCGCTTCACCATCACATTGATAGTTGTGATATTTATGGTATCTATGTTTTGCGCTGTTTCTACAGGTTACTAGTGCAATAGAGGCATTGTCCTCTTCCTCATCTCACCCCACCAATACAGGGTATGTCACATCTACAGGCATAGGTACAAAATCTACTTATACATAAAAGTATATCGGCACTTACGTTTATCTTATTTTCACCTACAGCTATATCCAGCCCTTTCTTTCTTCCCTATGTGGATCAACCCCCTTCCCAGTAGTATCTGGTATGTCCTCACCATATATATTCTTTCTGCCTTTGTGATACCTCTGATACAACTCTGACCTATGATTGCTCCCTAAATCTCCTGAAGCATTGTATACAACTACTCTCTACCTTTACTATTGACCAAATTTTGATTGTACATACTTTATTTTGTTAATATAATTTTTTCTTCTGTTTTTTATAAATGTAGTGACTGATGAAGGTCCATGATATAGGACCGAAACGTTTCGTGTTACTACTGTGAATAAAAATCTTTATTCTCACTATACTAAAGTTGAGTGCCGAGTTCATTTTCTATTAGATACGGTGTGGGAACCTACTCTGGCACCTTCTTGGTTGTGCACACGGTTATTTTTTCATAATAATGAGGCCTATCATGACTCTAACATTATCCTGCAAAGTAGGAAATGGCTCTCACTGACTAAAAAACCAAATTGGGTTCATTAAGAAGAAGATC
>JARQOD010007685.1:0-38380 GCA_033576555.1 Oophaga sylvatica
TGTTTCACAAGGAAAAAAAAAATGAAAAAAATATAAAAAAAATTAAATTTTTTTTTTTAAACTGGCACTTAGCTAAAACCTTTACAAAAAAAATACACCACCGCTAAAAACAAAAAAAAATATATTTTAATCAAATAATTATTTTTTTTAAAAAAAAAAAAAAATTAAATAAAAAAAAAAAAAAAAAAAATAAAAAAAATAAAAAAATTTTAAAAAAAAATAAAAAAAAAAAACAAAAAAAAAAAAATTTGAGGGCCCCGGTTCCAATCCCCCTCCAGCATCACCCCCCCTTTAAGCAAAGCCCCAGTTCTTTGCAGCCTGCCCCCGCGTTTTCATCGCGCCCCAGCGCTCCCAAAATTCCGCTCACCGGGGGGGAAACCCAAAAAAGGGCCGGGCATGGTTTTTTGTGGATAAAGGAACAGAATAAAATTTCTGTTGCAACCAAATTCATGTTATTTAATTAAACTTACGGTGTCGTCAACACCCCACCGCCCCCCGAACCTGTTGGTCCCCCGGGGTAGGAAAAAAAAAAAAAATTTTTTTATATTACAACACCATTACACATAAACCTTCAAATTCCAAACATGCTGACCTTAAAATTGCGTTAATTACCTATGGGGACCTGCACCGTACGGAGATGCGGAGAAAGGAAAGGAAGGTGGGGTTTTTTACCCACTGGGGAGGGGGGTTTTCTCCCGGGGGAAGGGGGCTGGGGGATGGAAAAAGGGGGTGAGGAAAAGGTGGTGGGGGGGCCAGAGGGGGTGGGGGGGGAGCCGGGAAGGAAGGAGGGGGGGGCCGCGCAGCGGTAAGGTGGGCGTAAAAAAAAATACAATTCACAAATAACCTTTCTACAACCCCCGTTACTGCCATACTTCCATCTATCCTAAAAAACCCCCCACACTGGTACCCCTTCACTGCCTCCCTATCACTGTCGGTACTCCCATCACGCGGGGGGATTGATATAGGGAATAAGGTACTTGCTTTTTTTCGCAGCGCATCTTCGCTATCGACGCATGCCAAATTTTTCCCCCATCTTTAAAGGCGGGGGCCGGGGTTTAGCGCTTCACCTTTATCTTTGCGTCGCTCCATTTTTCCCGGGGAACGCTACCGCAGACCTACATTTGCAATTTTTTTTCCGGAAAAAAAAAAAAAAAAAAAATGATTGGACAAGATATAGAGCCAGGATATGGGACAGAGATGATGGAGCCAGAGAGAGGGGCCAGAAATGAGACAAAGATGGAGGGGGAAATAATGGGGGCAAATGATGGGCCGAGAGATGGGGGCAGGAAAGATGGGCCGAGATGATAGACCAAGATATGGGGCCAGAGTGAGGAGCCAAGATGATGGAGACAATGATGGGCAGAGATAAGGGAAAACAAATGATGGGCCAGAGATGATGGACCCCCGGATGATGGAAAAGATGGGGGAAAAAATAATGGAGACAGAATAAGGACCCCGAATGAGGAGGCAAATGATGGACCAGAATGATGGACCAAATAGGGGGGACAGTATGGAGGCAGAAAATGGAGCAAGATGGAGCCAAGTAGGGGGCAGGGTAGGAGCCAAGATGAGGACCCCGAGATGAGGAGACAGATATTGAGGGGAGAATAAGGAGGCAAGTGATGGACCAAGATATGGGGGGAAGATGGAGCCAAGATGATAAGCCAGAGAGTGGGGCCAAATAGGGGCCAAAATGAGGGAAAAAGGAAAGAGGGAGAGTAAGGACAGAGATAGGGGCCAGAATTGGGGGCCAAATGATGGGGCGAGATGGGGGCAAAAAAGGAGGCAGAATATGGACCAAGATTGGGAGGGAGAGATAAGGAGCCAGAGAGAAGACCAGAATGATGGGGAAAAAGAGAAAAAAATTTACACATAGACAAAAAGCATGCCCAAAACAACCCAAAAATGAAAAAAAGCATAAAAACGCAAAAAACGCGGGGTTTTTTTTTTCGAAATGCCTTTTCTGATCACAAAATTTCAGCTTTTATAACGTTTGCATCTTTTTTTTTTTAAAGCCTACTTGGCCTCAAAAACCCTCCAAAAAAACAAATTAAAGTAGCCTCCCCCCCAAAACTAACCTTTTCCAAAAACCCTCATCAATACTCACTCAGGGCCGCGGAGCTGGGGGCCCGGGGCTGGCGACCCCCCTGAGCGGATCCAGGGGCCCCACTTTTCTGATTTGCGCTTTTGGGCACCACATTGTACCTCCCTCGGGCCCCCCGGTCCCTCAGCATAACCTTTTTTTGGCGCATTGGATGGCGAAGGGACCTGCATTTTTAGCCCAAGGTCCTCTTTTTAATCAGATAAAGACCCTCATCACCCCTTTGGGCCCGCGCGCCCCCCCCCAGCCGCCATCACAAACAACAGAGATTGGGCCGCCAGCCCATGACGCACAGCGGCCACTTTACGGCGACCCACCCCCGCGCTAAACGGGTTTTGCGATTGAAAAGTAACCGAAAGCAGCCATGCGGAGAAGCACAGATATGAAATGCTGTTGCAATCGCAATACCAAATGTTCCAAGTGGGGGATCACAATGGCGTTCATGTCTTTAGGGCGGGGATCGTGACAATCTAGCAAATCACAAATGGTTTTTTTGCATGTTTGCATGTGTAGTTGCAGTGAAAAATAGCGACCCAAAAAAAACATCCATATCTTGATGGCTGGGGCTCGCTAAACCCCTTTGCAAAGTCACAATGGCTTTTTGCATAGCGGATATCAAATAGCGATCACAATAACATAGCATATCTTGATGGCTGGGGCTCGCTAATCCCCCTTTGCAAGTCACAAAGGCTTTTTCCCATAGCGTGAGTAGTCAAATAGCGATCACAATAACATCGCAAAATTTGATGGCTGGGGCTCGCTAAATCCCCTTTGCAAGTCACAAGGCTTTTTGAATAGCGGGTTCAAATAGCGATCACAATACCTCGATATTTTGATGGGGGGGGCTGCTAATCCCCTTGCAAATCACAATGGTTTTTGAATAGCGGGTAGTCAAATAGCGATCACAATAGCCTCGAATATTTTGATGGCTGGGCTCGCTAATCCCCCTTGCAAACACAATGGCTTTTTGCAGATCGTATGCATTTTTACTTGTGTGGTCACTTTTGCGATCACAATGACGTCCATATCTGTGAAAGCTGATTCCCTGGTGAATGTTGACCTTTACCCCCAAGAATTTTCAAATTTTTGTATAACAATTTTTTTAAACCCTTTTCAAATAGACTATAAAATATAATTATAATTTAAACTTTAAGATGCAGCTGTGGTGTAATTATCTTTATATATAATTAAATGTTTGAACGCACTGAGACCATAGGCCCTTAAAATAATTGAAAATATTTAAAACTTTTTTCTTTTTTTTTTTGTAACAAAAACCCTATGACGAAGGTACTCCCATACACGTTGTGACAAGTAGATACAAGTAAAAAACAAAAAAAGGGAAAAAAAAAGCTTTGAAAAGATTTAAAAACTACAGCACTGGTAACATGTCTTTTTGCCTCCCCATTACTCCCTCCCCACATCTCACCCATCATTAGCCCTTCTCCATATTGGTAAAAAAAATGAAAAAAAAAGAATCATTTTTAAAATAAAAATATTTTATTATCAAAACATTTGTTAAAAAAAGGTAAAGAAAACATTCTCAAAATCAAAATAGACCTGATGCTGCCAACTCACTGCACCGGCCCTTAAAGTATTGGCAGACTTGTCTCTGCCGGCCTTCGCATTGTCTTTGCCCTGCCTTATTGACTGGTTTGAGGCCTGCAATAGGCGGGGCATTGTCACGCCATTCTCCGAGCACCACGTCACCATTGCTGTCCGATCCATAAGCCGGTGGACTGTAAGTACCAGCACGCGTTTTCTTAAAAATTGTGCAGCACACAACAGGCCAACACCACCGAGTCTAAGATTCCAGCTTCATGTTGATTGGGGTGGAAAACCCCCTGAAGCGGGTTTGGGCCCAAAAATGCCGAAGGCATTCTCCACAACGCGCCGTGCCCTAACAGTCTGAATTAAAAAAACCCTTTCCCCTGTCAAAGTCTTTTTTTGGGTATGGTTTCACAAGATGCTCCAGGGAAGGGGGAACTTCATCACCCACAAACACAAATTTGGTTGGCGGTGGGCCATGTTGGTTGGCAATTTAAGTTTATTTTAAACAACCGATCCCAAAACTTTTTGTGCCCAAAACGCCACCGTCAAAACCCTTCCATTAATGCCAAATTAACGTCAATAAATTCAATAATTGGCATTAACAGGGGCCATGAGGATCACGCTGAAGTAGCCCTTGTAATTATAAAAAAGGGTCCGCTTTTGGCTGGTTTCGTGATCCGCACATGTTTGCCATCCAAGCACCACCACAGTTTGGGAACCTGCCAAACGTTCAAAAAACAGAGGCAATAATTTGCCATTCCGCCACTGATTTTGGAAATGGCATGTAGCTCCGTAAACTGCGGACGATGGCGTTGCATGTCTCCGAATTAGTTCTCCAAGCAGCGACCGAGAAAATTGCAGCAAATATTTCAAATCCTTCATGGGAAATCCGGTTTGCCAGAAATCGCAGCGTACGCCAAACTTCCTCTGCTGAAACAGCTGCACGCATCCGGGATCCTGCCGTTTAATGAGTGGCCTCACAGCTTCCAGTAGGACTTTAATGAATCCTCCGACATCCGTAAAATAATTCCGGAAATCCTGCGGATTCTTCTCCTGCAATCCCTCACTAATGCATGTGGGTAAATCGGACCTCTGCCCACCATTCTCTGGTCCACAGCGACGCTTTCGCTTTTGGGGTGCCTCTCTTCCCCGCGCCTCTTTGTCGATCTGCTCCATTGACAGTGCAACTCCAAATCATACGCTCCGCGTGGACAGGTTCTTTGTGCAACCTGTACGGAAAGAAGAGAAAAGTTAATGACAATTAATTACTATTACTAAAGTGTTTAAAAACAGAATAAAATAAAGAATAAAATAAAAATTATATAACAAAAAAAAAAAAAAAATTTTTCAGTTATAACAGTTTACAAAGTCTAAAAGGGTGGGGTGAAAAAATTAAATAAAGCAAAAAAAAAATAATAAATAAAGCAGGGGTGTAAAATAAATAAATAAAAAAAAAAAAGAAAAAAATAAATAAAGTCGGGGGTGAAAATAAATAAAGCAGACGAAAAAAAAAATAAAAAAATAAATAAGGTCAGGGGTGTAAAAGCAATAAAGCAGAGGACGAAAAAAAAAAAAATAAGGTCAAAAAACAATATCAAAACATCAAACATCACAAACATATGTACCTTGAATCCAAATCCAAATATCCCAAAGATCCAAATCCAAAGGATGGATGGTGCTCTAACGACTCAGACGGGGATCGCAAAACCCACCCCCTGCGCCACAAATATGAACGCAAAACACCGACACGCATCTATCCCTCACAAAAACGCACAAAGCACAGTTGGAATCACCACAAAGTGCCTGGAAACAATGGAGGAGGCGCAGTATTATAGCTGAGGTGATTTTTGTGGTCACCATCGGCTAAGGGCGTTAATGAAAGAAAACAAAGTCCCGCCTCCGCCGCTGACTAATGCATCGTTAAGAGGTCGCACATTTTTCACAAAAAGGTCCACATTCACGATAAAACTTACCCACGGAGCGCCGACATAAAATAGGGCCGGAACGATGTCAGCGACGAGCGAGATCACGCAGGAAGCTCGTCGCTGGAAGCGGGCCGCACGAACAAAATCGCAAACGGGTTTGCTAAATAGTGACGTTTTTTAGCGATCCGTTAGCGAAATTGTTTAAGTGTGGCATACCCTTAAAACTTACCATTTCTAGAATTTTCAGCACACATTTTTTCCCCCTTTTTGAAAACTGCACCACATTTGCAATGTGCCAGTCCGTGGAGAAAAACCTGTTTTATAAAACCATAACTGGAAATTGATCACATTTTTTTAATTCCTAAGCCCTAGGGTTTTATCCATCGGGAAAAAGTGATTTTTTTTTTTTTTTTGAGGTGGAGCCCACTTGTTGCTTGGTTAAGCATGTGACTTTTAAAAGGGAAAAATGTACAGTCATGGACAAAAGTTTTGAGAATGACACAAATATTAATTTTTTCAAAGTCTACTCTTCACTTTTTCTAATGGTAATTTGCATATACTCCAGAATTATAAAGATGTCAGCTTAACAGCAATTACTTGCAAAGTCAATATTTGGCTAGAAAATGAACTTAATCCCCAAAACACATTTAACATCATTTCAGCCCTGCCTTAAAAGGACCACTAACCCTTTCATGATTTTCTCCATTAACACAGGTGTGAATGTTGATGAGGAAAAAGGCTGGAGCTCAACTGTCATGAAAAGTAAGAAATGACACCCGGACACTTTAAAAGGAGGCGGGCTTGGGGGATCATTGTTTTCTCTTCTGTTAAAAACCCTTATCTCAAAGAAACATGTGCAGTCACATTGCAATGCACAAAGATGGCCTAACAGGGGAAAAAAATCGCAGCTAGAAAGATTGCACCTCATCAACAATCTATCGCATCATCAAGAACTTCAAGGGGAGGGTTCCTTGTTGCCAAAGAGGCTCCAGGGTGCCCAAGAAAGACCAGCAAGCGCAGGACCGTCTCTTAAAAGTATTTCACTGCGGGATCGGGCTACCAGCAGTGCAGAGCTTGCCAGGAATGGCAGCAGCAGGTGTGAGAGCATCTGCACGCAGTGGAGGCGGAGACTCTTGGAGCAAGGCCTGGTCTCAAGGAGGGCAGCAAAGAAAACCACTTCTCTCCAAAAAAACATCATGGGCAGACTATATTCTGCAAAAAGGTACATGCAGTGGACTGCTGAGGACTGGGGTAAAGTTTTTTTCTGATGAATCCCCCTTTTCGATTGTTTGGGACATCAGGAAAAACGCCTCATTCGGAGAAGACAAGGTGACGCTACCAAACCCTCTTGTCTCAATGCCAACTGTATGCATCCTGAAACCATTCATGTTAGGGGCGCTTCTCACCAAGGAAAACGTCTCTCTCACAGTTTCCCTAAAAACAAAAGCCATAATAAAGAATGGTACCAGCAGTCCTCCAAGAGCAACTTCTCCCAACCCCCAAAGCAGTTTTTTGGGGTCAACAATGCCTTTTCCACATGATGGAGCACCTTGCCTAAAGCAAAGGTGATAACTAAATGGCTCAGGAAAAAAAAAAATAGAGTTTTGGGTCCATGGCCTGGAAACTCCCCAGATCTTAAACCCTTGAGAACTTGGGTCAATCATCAAGAACGGGTGGACAAACAAAAACCCAAAAATCTGACAAAATGAAAGCATTGATTGTGCAAGAATGGACTGCTATCATCAGATTTGGTCCAGAAGTTGATTGAAGCATGCCAGGGAGAATTGCAGAGGTCCGAAGAAGAAGGGTCAACACTGCAAAATTGACTTGCTGCATTAACCACTAACTGTCAATATAAGCTTTTTTTACTCATATGTTTGCAATATTATATTTTTTGTCTGTGATAAAAACATCTGTCAAACACACATAAAAACCAGGGGCGCAAATTTGAAAATATAATATTTGGCATTCTAAAACTTTGGCCATGACGTATGTCTTCCTCGTCATTTCATCGTCTGGCATTTTTCTTGTCCTTTTCCCAGAAGATACAGTTAGATAATAGAAAAATCCTTTTGATAGTTAGGGTGTTCAATGGGGGTGGAACAGGCTGCCACCAAGGTGGGTGAGTTTCTCCTTCAATGGAATCTTCAAACAGAAGGCGGACAGACATCGTCTGAGATGGTTTAGTGAATCCTACATTGAGCAGGGGTTGGACACGATAACCAGGATGTCCCTTCCAATTTTAACATACAAAATATTCTATTATTTCGCCCAGTTTAAACGGGGGGCACCAACACTATCATTTTTGAGTTTTTTTATTTTAAATAAAATGTATTTGGATGATTTTTACTTAGATTGGCAATGAGCCTCGTGCTAATCTTTGCTGACTATTTAAACATTTTTATTTTTTTCTCTAAAGCATTTAATATCTTGTAGCTATCTAAATTTTCACTTTGTCTTTTTATTGCTCCCCTTGCGCTTGTTTTACTGGGTGGTTTTCTCCATTTTCTAGCTTGTTTATTCCCATGTAGTAAATGTTGTGCACAGGTTCAATTTATCATGTTTACAAATGTTTCCCATTTGCTTTGTTAAATTTTATTTTAAAAGTAAAATTTTCTCAGTTTGTGACTCTGGGATCACTCAAACCTTCTTGAAGTTTAGTGCCTTGTAGCATCTCTACTACTATACATCCTTTGAAACTATACTTGACAGCTAAAATTGGGATCACTATTACCCAATGACCCACAAAACTTACATATAAAAATCTGACATATTGATTAAAATTATCTGTAAGTACCCTTCCTATTCTTGGGTCCTTCACCATTTTGTGACAGGTAATTGCCTTTTTATATTGTCAAAAGTCTGGTTGCTGGAGCTGCAGCTTTCCGCACCCCAAAATTTATATCATGTTTATCCCCCAGTCCTCTTAAATAAATTCTTTTTTTTTTATCTATCAATTTTTTTCTTCCTCCCCCCATCACTCCACTCATAGAAATAATCATTTTTTTTTGCTTCTCAATCTTACCACAAAGGATTGTGTAAGGTTCTTAGTCTCTTTTGACATGTTTCTTGAAACTCATTTTTTCCGTTTGACCATTTTGCTTTCTGTCTTCTGCAGCTATCTTGCCCTCAGTCAATAGAGTTTCCACTTTCATTTCCCCGCCCTATTCTCCCCCTCTTCCCCTCTTAAGCAGCTGACAATCAGTGCTCAGAATCAAGTCTGCAGTCAACCTGTGACCCGGCTCCTGGAAATCAAGGACTTGGTACTCCAGCTATTTCCTACTGAGGAACTTTTAACACTTGTGGACTCTGGAAACCGCTATTTGAAAAATCCATGTTTGCAAGGGAATTACGGTAACAGAGAAAGATCCGAACCTGTGGGGAAAGTTACTGCGAGCAAAAAAGTTACTCTAGCCTGCTGTGTCTCCTGCCTCTGTACCTGCAAACCGTGGACCCCTTTTGCCACTTATATGAAGTTATACAAGTCCTTCCTAATCAACTTTTGTCTCATGGTTTTTTCCCCCACCCAAGCACAAGACGCTATATGAACTGTACACCATACATCACAGATTTTGGGTCATTGTTCATACCTTGAACAACTGAAGCCCTGTAAATTAAAGCCCTGTCATAACTATCATTCCGCAGGTCCCCTGAAATCCCCTAGAAAAAAGTTTTGTTGTAATTTGTTAGCCAGTTGAAAAACATTGATTGCTCTCAAAAGAAAAACAAATAACAAACTTGTAGTTATGAAAATGTTTAACTGGCTAAAAAAACATAAATAAATGAGGAACAAAACAAGCTTTGTAACTAAATTCATAAGACATGACTATCAATGTATCGAAAAACACACATAAAAAGCTCTGGCAAAAATTAAGAAGACCCACCCCCACAAAACCATGTCCATGGGCAGCCCCTGTGACTACCTTGTTAATTTATATTTTGATGCCTTCATGTGATTCTACAATGTTCAATCATGAAATAAAAAAAACTTTGAATGAGAATGTGGGGTCCAAACTTTTGGTCCCCGTACTGTGTAAAATAAATACACATTTCAGACCAAAATTTTTGGGCACACCTTCTCATTCAAAGATTTTTCTGTATTTCAGACTATGAAAAATTTAAGAATCACACAAAAAGGGATCAAAAAAATGAATTAACACATGTGGAATTATACATTACACTTTACAAAAAAAAGTGTAAACAACTGAAAATATGTCTTATTTCTAGTTCTTCAAAGTACCCCCCTTTTGCTTTGATTACTGCTCTGCACGCGAAAAGGTTAACGGATGGACTCTACATGCCTATACCCACTGTGAAGCATGGAGGAGGTGGTGTGATGGTCTGGGGTGCTTTGCTGGGACACCGTTGGGGATTTATTCAAAATTGAAGCGGTGAGCGGCCGCTCACCCCAAACCATCTAGATTGGGGTTTAGGTCTGGGGACTGTGGGGGCCAGGGCATCTGGCGTACACCCCAAATTCCTTTCTTGGTCAAATAGCCCTTCACAGTCTGGAGGGGGTTTTTTGGGGTCATTGTCCTTTGAAAAATAAATGATGGTCCAACTAAACGCAAACCGATGGAATAGCATCCGCTGCAAGATGCGAGTAGCCATTCTGGTTTAGTATGCCTTCAATTTTTAACCCCTTCACCCCAAGGGGGTTTTGCACCTTAATGACCCGGCCAATTTTAAACTGACCACTGTCTCTTATGAGGTTAAACTCTGGAACGCTTCAACGATCTTCGCGATTCTGAACTGTTTTTCTCTGACATATTGTACTTCACGTTAGAAGTAAAAATTTCTTTGATAAACTTGCGTTTATTTTTGAAAAAAACGCAAAAATGGGGAAAATTTTAAAATTTTGCAATTTTCAAACTTTGAATTTTTTATTCCCTTAAAACAAGAAATATATCACACAAAATAGTTAAGAAATAAAAATTTCCCACATGTCTACTTACATCAGCACAATTTTGGAACCAAATTTTTTTTTTGTTAGGAAGTTATAAGGTTAAAAGTTGACCAGCGATTTCTCTTTTTTACAACAAAATTTTCAAACCATTTTTTTAGGGACCACCTCTCATTGAATCACTTTGAGGGGTCTATATGGCAGAAAAAAACCCAAAAGTGACACCATTCTAAAAAACTGCACCCCTCAAGGTACTCAAAACCACATTCAAGAAGATTATTAAACCCCTTTAGTGCTTTCACAGAACTAAACAACGGGAAAGAAAAAATAATATTTAACTTTTTAGCCACAAAAAGAACTTTTAAAACTTTTTTTTTTTTTTCAAGGAAAAAGGAAAAAATGGACAAAAAAATTTTTTTACAATTTCTCCATACGCCAATACCCAATTTTTGGGGAAAACCACTGTTTGGACCACGCAGAGCTCGAAAAGGGAAGGCGCCGTTTACTTTTTCAAACAAAATTGGGGAAGGGAATTGGACGCCAGTGGGTTTTGGGAAACCCCCCGGGAGCCCCCAAACGGGAAAAACCCCCCAAACACCATTTTGGGAAAACAGACCCCCAAGGACTTATCAGACTTTTAGCACTTTGAACCCCAGTTTACAAAACTTATAATCCGGGGGGTTAAAAAAAAAAAAAAAATTTTCCCAAAAAAAATTTTTAGCCCAAATTTTTTAATTTTCCAAAGGGAAAATTTTACCCCAAAATTTTTGCCAATTTTTCCTGATACCTGATCCCCAATGGGGGGGAACTTTTGGGAGGGCAGGGCTTGGAAAGGAATAGTAACTTTTTGGAATGCAGACTTAGGGGGTCAGTTCCGTTTGCATCCCCCCTTTGAGCCAAAACAGGGGAAACCCCCCACAAGTAAACCCCATTTTGGAAATAACCCCCAAGGAATTTAAACTAGATTTTTGGGGTGAGCACTTTGAACCCCAAAGGGTTTTCCACAATTTTAAAAATCCCTTAAAAAAATAAAAAACCTTTTTTTTTCCCAAAAATTTTATCTTTTTAAAAAATTTTTTTTTCCCAAAGGGGTAACGGAAATTGGACCCATAAGTTTTTCCAATTTTTGTCCGAGTAGCTTACCCAAAAGGGGGGGGAACCCCATTTTTTGGGGGCGCACGGCAAGCTCGGAATCGAAACCCCTTGGGGAAACTTTCCAAAAACCAAAATTGGCTGAATGAATTGGAGCCATTTTTGCTTTGGAGAGCCCCTGATTTGCCTAAACAGGGAAACCCCCCAAAAGACCCATTGGGAAACTAACCCCCAAAGAACTTTTCTAATCTTTGGTGAGAATTTGAACCCCCAAGGCTTCCACAATTTAAAACGAACCTTTAAAATTTAAAAATTTATTTTTCCAATAAATGATCTTTAAAACCCCCAATTTTTAAATTTTTTTAAGGGTAACAAACTCCAAAAGTTTTTTTCAATTTTTCCTATGGGGCCGAAACCCCCCCAAAGGGGGGGAAACCACTTTTTGGGTGCATGCAAGTTTGGAAGGGGAAAAAGCGCCCTGCTTTTTAACCCAAATTGGCTGGACGCCATTTGTTTTGGGAAGCCCTGACTCCTAAACATGGGAAAACCCCCAAAAGCACCATTTTTGGAAACTAACCCCTAAGGGGAAATTTCTAAGTGTGGTGAGAATTTTTAAACCCCCAGGGGTTTCACAAAAATTAAACTACAGACAAAATAAAAAAACTTTTTTTTTTTTACAAAAAGATTTTTTTTCCCCCCAAAAAAAAATTTTTTTTTCACAAGGAACGAAGAAATTGAACCCAAAAGTTTTGTCCAATTTTCCCCGATACGCTAACCCAATATGGGGAAAAACACTGTATGGGCGTACTCAGGGGTGAAGGGGAAATATGATTTTTTGGGTTGCAATTTTTATGAAGGGGCTGGGGGGGTCATGTCCTTTGGAGACCCCTTTACACCTATCGTGGAAACCCCCCCAAAGACCCCTTTTGGCAATGACCCCCCCAAGGAACTTACTAGATGGGGGGTACACTTTGAACCCCAAGTGCTTCACAGAAGGGTTTAAAAACGCCCGAAAAAAAAAAAAAAACTTTTTTTTTTTAAAAAAAGATTTTTTCGCCCCCAAAATTTTTTTTTCCAAGGGAAAAAAGGAAAATTGGAACCCAAAATTGTTTTTCCCCCAATTTTTCCCCCGATACCTGATACCCAATTTTGGGGAGAAAACACTGTGGGCGCACCGGGGCCGAAGGGGAAATAGTGACTTTTTTGGGTTGCAGATTTGAGAAGGCGGGGGGGGTCATGTCGCTTTGGAACCCGACCCTAAACAGGGGAAACCCCAACAAGTGCCCCATTTTTGGGAAAAAACCCCCAAAAAAACTTACTAATTGTGGTGAGCGCTATGAACCCCAAGTCTTCACAATTTTTAAGTAACCCCAAAAAAAAAAAAAAATTTTTTTTTTTTAAAAAAATGAATTTTCGCCCCCCGGTTTTTTTTAAATTTCCCAAGGGAAAAAAAAAAATAGACAAATTTCACAAAAACTCTTGGGGGCCAGATAACGGATACCCCATAGGGGAAAAAACATTTTTGGACCCATGGCGAGCAAAAGTAAGGGGACACCGTTTGACTTTTTAAAAAATGCAGAATTGGCTGAATTGAATCAGACGCCGTCACATTTGGAGAGCCCCGATGTCCTAAACAGCAAACCCCCCCCAATTCTAACTCCAACCCTAACCCCAACCCCCCCTAAACCCTAGTCCCAACCCTAACCACAAACCAAACCCCTAACACCCCCAAATCCCAACCCTAACCCTAATCCTAACTTAGCGCCAACCCTAACCCAAACTTTAGCCGCAACCCTAACCCTAACCCTAATGGAAAATGGAAAATAAAAACTTTTTTTTAATTTTATTAATTTTTCCCTTTTACAAGGGGTGAAAAAAGGGGTTTGATTTACTATTTAAAAGGGGTTTTTATGATTGGCACTGTCACGCTAAAAGACCTTTTTATTGCAAAAATAGTTTTTTGCATCATCACAATTTTGAGACTATAATTTTTGCATTTTTCCACAGATCATGTTAGGTCTTATTTTTTGGCGGGACGAGTTGACGTTTTTATTTTACCAATTTTTGAGCACCTGAGTTTTTTTTGACGCTTTTTTTATTTCGATTTTTGGGAGGTTAGAATGAACAAAAACACAATTTAAAATTTCTTTGGGGAGGCGTTTATACCGTTCCGCGGGTAAAATTGATAAAGCGTTTATTTTCTTGGGGTCAGTACGTTTAAATGGCGATACCTCTTTTATAAAATTTTTTTCATTTTTTGGGCTTTTAATAAATTAAAAACAATTTTTAAAAAAAAAAATTTATTTTTTTTGCATCGCTTTAAATTCTGCGGCTATAACTTTTTTACTTTCTTGCTTATGATGCTGTATGATGGCCGTTTTTTGCGGGACAAGATGACGTTTTCACATACCAGTTTTTTTTAATATCGGCTTTTTGATCGCGTTTTATTCCACTTTTTGTTTGGCGGAATAAAAAGATAAAGCTTGTTTTTTTTGCTTCGTTTTTTTTTTTTAAGGGTTTCATAAAGGGGTTAACTATGAGACAATTTTAATGGGGGGGGTCGTTACGGACGCCCCAAATTTACCAAATATGTGTATTTTTAAAATTGCTTTGTTTTTTTTAATTTACTAGAAGAATAAATTTTTTGGGGGAATATAATATTATATATATTTTTTTTTTTATTTTGGTTTTTTTTTAAAAACTGTTTATTTTTTTTTTTTAATTTTTTTACTTTTCCCGGGTGGGACATCACTTTTATTTTTATCAGATCGCGGTGTGACAGTGTGCACAGCCTCTGTCCACAACCAGCGATCGCTCAGGCATGCAGCAGCTTCTCAGTGCTGCTCTTGGCAGGCCTGAGGTAGCCGCTCCCTCCGACACCGGCCCACTTGGATCCTGTCCGGGGAAAGGGAGGAAGCCCTCAAAAAACACGCGATCACATCGCGCTGCTCTTAGGGTCTCGGGGGGCGTGCAGGGACCCCCCACCCTGACGATCCTCCCCTGGCCCCCAGTACAACCGGACCCATGTTTGATCGCGGTGGGCAAGGGGTTAATGTCCGGGAGAGGTCTGGGACCGCTCCTGACACACAGTCATGGGTGCAGCTTATAATCACTGACACCCGGCCGCGATCGGTGCCCCCCCGGGAGCGCGTCCATTTGCACGAGAACGTACTAACCCGTCCCCGTTCATACGGGCCCAGGTACCATGGACGGGATATACGTCCGATGGCAGTAAGGGTTAATAAATCCCCAACTTTTCCCCAGCAAAAAACACCCCCACACATCACACCACCTCCTCCATTCTTCACGGTCAACCAGGCATGTAGAATCCACCTTCACCTTTTCCCCTGCAAAGCATAATCAAAGCAAAAGGGGTAGGGTTGAGCATTGCGATAAACCCAAACCCCCTGATACCTGAAATCCAATGAAAGTCTATGGGAACAAAAATCGGAATTTTTTACATTCCATATTTTGTTCCCATAGACTTACATTGGATTTCAGGTATCGACTCGGGTTTGGTATCGGAATGCTCAACCCTAAAAAATGGGCTACTTTGAAGAAATCTAGAATTAAACAATTTTCAGTTGTCTCACACTTTTTTTTAAAGTGTAATGATAATTACACATGTGTTAATTTTAATAGTATTATACCTTTTAGTGTGATTCTCAATTTTTTAAAGCCATTAAAATACAGAAAAACTTTGAAAGAAGGTGTGCCAACCCTGGTCTGTAAATGTAAATAAAATAAAATATAAAAAGTGCAGAAAAGGGGGCTCAAGAAAAGCAAATACACCTTCAGCGCTGGAGTCCGGTTCTAATCCCACCTAAACAACATCTGCAAGGAGTTTTTTTGTGGTTTTCCCCCCCTGTTTGCGTGGGTTTTCTCCCCGGGGTTTTCCCCTTTTCCTCCCACACTCCAAAAGCATACGATAGGGAATCTAATTGTGACCCCAATCGGGACAGTGACGATAATGTGGCAAAAATGTGAAACCTGTGGAATATGTTTAGCGCTATATAAAGATTATATTATTTTTATATACAGCTCTGGCAAAAATTAAGGACCCACCACATCAAATCCCTGTCATTGCCACCCATTCTTAAGACCTGAACCCCATTGTAAACCTCTGGAATGTGATCAAGAGGAAATTGGATAGTCACAACCCTCAAACAAAGACGCTTAAATTTTTCCCCAAAAGCATGTGAAAACTTTTGCAAGCATACCAAATGCTAAAACTTTTTTAAAAATTATGGTTATTCTGCAAAAATATTGATTTCAGAAAAACTACCTGAGTTAAAACATTATATTGTTTTTTAAATTTTTATGAAACTTTTTTTTCTTTGCAAATTTTTGAGGTCTGAAAGCACTGGGTTTTTTATATTTTTACCATTTTTTTTTGAAAAAAAAATAAAAAATTTATTGTTTGGAAATTCGGTGACATGTTTTCAGAAGTTTATAGACTAAAAGATTATATTGGGTAACGTTTAGCCAAAAAATCAATGTGAATCTTTTCCGCAAATTATACAAGAGCATTCTTAAAGTGATACCTTTATTGGCTAACCAAAAAATTAATGTTCGCAAGCTTTCAGAGCTCAAAGGCTCCTTCTTCAGCAAATTATTTGGAATAAAGAAAGACACATTAATGTTTTACTAAAGTAGGAAATTTGTTCAAGACCTGGGATGTGATGCCTTCAAAAGAAACAAAGGTAATCAAAATTAGCATTTCATATTTGTTTTTCTTATTATTCCAATGTAATCTTGCCTGAAGAAGGAGCCTTTTGAGCTCTGAAAGCTTGCAACTAAAAATTTTTCTGGTTTGCCAAAAAGGTACATTTAAGAATGCTTTGTCAAAATTTGAACGGAAAAGTATTCACATCGTAGACTAAAAAAACAATTTAACAATTTTACTCAAAAATATACCTAGAAAAGAAAAATCAGAAAAACGAACATTTAAAGTGGTCCTTAATTTTTGCCAAGCTGTATAAACACAAAATAAGCTGTATATACACAAAAAACTGATTGTGGAGAACAAAACTTTTAAAATTAGTTTTTACATAAGTGTGTGAAAGTTTTTATTTTCCCAAATGTAAATAAAATCAACACCAGATGAAACCGGTGTCTCTGGACCAGATTCCTCAGATGTTGCGGGTAAGACATAAATTCGGTAAAATTTAGTTCTGTTTGAAGTTATCGATGACTGTCCCAAAAATGGATCTAGGGAATACAAGTTTATGAACAACCTATGTATCTGGAAAACTTTTTTTTGTAACATCATTATTTTTTTTTTGAATAGCCATTAAAAACATGTATACTATAGGATTTTTATTTGGTTTCAATTACTGATGGGAAATCAATTTTTTTTATTCCCATGATATCATAATTTTTTTTTTCAACTTATTTAAACCTTATTCCTCACTATTTGGTAATTCTTTTCCAAATATATAAAATCTTTTTTTACTGTATGCATTTTTCTGCATCTCTGTTCCTATTGTACAACATGTTTAAACCTTCCCCCATGGCACATCCCACTTTCATTAGTTGGCTCTCAAAGGTAAATTCCCTTTTCCCCTCTATATAGAATTGCCCCCTTCTTATTCTCTAGTTTAACAACATCCTTTTCCCTAAAATATCCCTAGCATAAAGTTTGTATCCAAAAAAAGTTGGCCCATTCTCCAGGAACCACAAACCCTCCTTTCTCCCACCAAATTCTTGAGCCACTTATTCATGTCCCCCTGTCCCCCGCAGAATCTCAGGCATGTAATTTTCAGAGAATACTACCTTTGAGGTTCTTTTTTTAAAACTTATGGCCTAATCCCCTGAAAAAATTTTTTTTTTTAAAACAGAATAAATTTTAAATTTAAAAAAGTTTGTTTTTCATTTTAGAGCAAAACAAAACTAAAGAAAGCTACAAATTCCCTATCCCCCTAAACAGAAACAGTAACCACCAAAATATAAAAGAACAGTAAAAAACAGTTTCAATGAAAAAAGAAAAAACAAATTGGTTAATAATATCAAAAAGTATAGTTACTTTGACAATTGTTGGGTTATTAGAAGCTATTACCATTACATATTCTGAAATTCAAGAGTTTTAAAACAACCCAATCGTTTTTTCATCAATCAATGCCAAAATGGATTTTGTCAAGGATCTGTCAATCCCAAAGGGGCCCATAAATTTTTCAAATTTTTGTGATTTTTTATCTTTAAAAAGTATATCTTTCCAATTCAACAACCAATAATCTTATTTTTTTAAATTGTTGGATTTTGGGGAGACTAGTCAGTTCCAGATTGAGCAAATTCCAGGGTATACACAACATTAAAAAAACCACAATTTTACCTTTTTTATTCTTAACAAACCTTCAATGTACCCCAATTATGCATACCAAAATTGTGTGTCCAATTATACAAGTGGATTCTATGTATAAGTCCAGTAACAAACCCTCCAAAAGAATTCTAGGGCAAGACTAAAGCATATTAATATGTCTCTACGTTTGTCTTCATGTAGCACATAGAGAACTGATTGAGCCCAAAAACATTGACAAATTTTTGATTCGTAAGTCTTGATTTAGAAAGTCATGAATTCACTTAAAAAATTTGGGGAAACCTGTCTAAAATGTCTGCCAGTGCTCATCTTTAATGGGGCCCATTATACCACCCATTTTGCTTTTTAACGTACAAGGTGTTTCATAAACAAGGCCAGTAGTACACTATACAACCCTGATATTAACCAACTGGATAAATGGTAAGGTTTATCTATTACACCCCTGACAGAAGTTACGTCGCTTATCAATGTTAGGAAATAAAAAACTTTAAAACCTGACAATAAATTCTCCAGGTTGTATAAATTATTCTTTTGAAAGCTGAAAACCCTCCGAAATGTGGTTTAGGTTAAGAAAAAAAATTGGCATCTTTTAGTGGGGGGCGAGATCGTGTATCTCAGTATTTTTGTAATCAAATTGTTATTTTTTGTAGGGTTTTTTTGGGTTGCAGAAAGTAATCTCTTCTGTCCAATCCTTTTTAGGTCAGCTTTGTGGCCCCCGGTTTCTCATTCTATTTTCGTCTGTGTCCGGCTTTCTTCTTGTCTAACCGCCATTTTTCCCCTGCCTTTAGGTGTAGTTATCTCTCGGGCCGTGACGAGGGTCTAGGAATAAAAAGAGGACGCTTCCGGCTCCTCTACATAGTTGTGTGGTTTTTTTAGGAATCTGCAACCCATCTTACCAACATCTCAAGGTGTTCGGCTGCCCGTCTTTTTTCCCTGTCCTCCTCACTACCTAACAAACGCGCAGCTTTATGTGTTGCTCTGCTCACATATTCTTTTAAAATGGCTTAAAAAGGCACTATCCCAGTGACTTTCCCTTATTTTAAAACGCATAGATCATTGTTTTAAAAAAAAATAACATTAATCGGCTGGCGGTGCTGGCTATATCAAGATATGATGGATAATGTAATAATTTATTTAGCCCATACTTCTTTTGAAAAGTATATACGTATGTTAGCGTTTCGAGTTCCCACTGCTGCACAAGGGGTCTTGAACCATCCCGGTGCATCCCCCATTAAAATTTTGGGCCACCTTAAAAAACCTGCTCCACAAAAAGACGTCGGTCCCAACGTCTCTCCCAGTCAAAACTGTGCAGAGACTTGCTGCGCCTCTTCAGTTCTGCTATTGAGCCACACGGTAAGCGGCGAACAGACTTAGGTCTAAGTCCTTTGTTGCTTCATCTGATATGCCAGGAAAATCTCCCATTGGGATCAGGGGTCACATTCAATACACCTCCAATCCTTTTGGGTCCTTCAGGAAGGTCCCCTCTGGCTGTTGATGTTCTAAGCAGCCCCAATGGTCATTACTGGAAGGTCTTTTTCTCTGGCTGCTAAAAGGCTGTCCTTACCGCACGGCTGTGCCTAAGGAAAATCATTATGTTGCTTTCGCCAGTGTGATCAAACACGCATGTGGTTAGAGCCGGCTGAAAAAGCCCCAGAATACCGGCACCTCCGGAGGAATTGCTTATTGCTTTGCTGTCGCTGTTGCTAACCACACACAGTTAACTTGTAACCCTGGGTGTTAACAGGACACAGTACCTACTCTGCCCCTTTACCTCAGCGACTCTGTGGTGTAACAGAGTTCGCTTAAATCGCTAAAACGCTGCGGCATTCCCGCTAGCGGCTCTTGGATTAACAAGTTCGCTACTTATGCCATCTTACTAGCGCAGGCTCTGCCTGCAGGTGGACCCCGGGCGCGAACACACCTCTTTACATTATTTATTAGGTGCGTTCCGCAGACCCTAACATAATCCTAGCGCCAGGGGCTTTGTTGTGAATGGACTTGAAAAGGTTCTGAGCAGAGGCCCCTCTGGTGTTTTAAAAAAGCGGTACTGGACGTCCTGAATTGTGAGGGAGTTTGGAAATCAGGTGTTAACTGACTGGCAATAAAAGGGAGTCGCCTCCCCATCAGGGTTCCGGGGGGGAACAATTGTTCTGGTCCAATCCTTTAGTCCTGTTTCCTTTGTAGCCGCTGTGTCTGTCGCACTCCGCTAACAAAAAGAAAATTTTCTTTTTTTTTTTTTGTGCTTTTTTTTTGCATTTTGTCCTGCCTTCGTGGGGGCCTTTTTAGGGTCCCCTCCGGGGGCTTTTGCCCTCTCAGTTTAGTTCAGCCACTGATGTTTTACTTTTGCTTTTTTCCCCAGTTTTTTCAGTGGCGCTGTTTTTGATTTTTTTTACACCAGAGAACAATTTAGGTGTAGAGGTCTTGATCTCAAGTGATTTTAAATTAGTAGAGTTGGTCTTTTCAGGGTTTTTTTTTGGGTTGCAGTAATGCCCTTCCCCTATCCTTTTCTATTTAGGTATTTGGGCCCCAACGTTTGCTCCCAAAAATATTTTTCCCGTCTGTGCAAAATTTCTTCTTGCTAACCGCCATTACATGTTTGGGGGGTTTCTAGTTCTTTTGGGGGTCTGCTCCGGGGCAGATAGCTTTCCTCTTTCTATCTTTAGTGTAGTTATTTTCTCAGGCTGTACGAGCGTCTGGGACCAACGAGAACGCTCCCCCGGCTGCCTCTATTGTGGGGTTTTTGTCAGGGTACGGCAATCCATAGTTCCAACTGCTCTGGTGTATTGCCTTTTTTACCTGCACTCCTCACTACCGAAACATAACATATCACCGGCCAAAAAATGAAAATTGTATGGTATCACAGAAGGGAAAAAAAAATTGTGAAAGAAAAAAGGTTGCAGATTGTCAAGAATTTTTTCTGTTTGTTGCATTTTTTTTTTCCCCCTGTATCTCGGGTGCTGGGGAGGTTTTTTTTTTTTTTTCTCTCCAATGGAGTTTGCACAGTTGTCTTGTTTGGTGGTCACTTGCCACTGATTTCGGAGATTGCTCCTAACTTGCTGGTTTTCCTTTGTGGAACCTAGGATTCCCATGCCAGATTTGTTTTTAGGGTGATCGAGCTAAGTTTTCAGAATTTCAAAAATAATTGTAAATTGTTTTTTGCCTTAAAATCTAAGTCCTCAGGGAAAACCCGCGCAGCAGGTTCAAATTGTCATCTCTCTCCTGCGTGGCAATCCTCAGGATTGGGGTTTTTCCCTGACACCTGGGGATCCTGTTTGAGTGATTTGATGCATTTTTTCAGCTTTGGGGTTATTGTACGATGAGCCTAATGCACTGATCAAGCGAAAAAGCCTTGTTGAATTAAATCAGGGGCTTGATGACGCTGAGTTATACTGTCAAGATTCCTTGGTGGGCAGTCCTGACCAAGTGGGAATGACGACGCTTTGGGGCGGCCCTTTTCGGAAAGGGCCCCTGTCAGAAAATTAAAGGATGTATGGTGGGATTCTCTGTCCCTCTGTCTCAATGATTCATCATTAGCGATTCAAATTGACAAACGTTTGCGTGAGCGGAAAAAGAAATGCGTGGGAATATTTTGCCTTGTAACCTGCTTCTAACCCATGCAGTGTGAAGATGGTGTCTGGGGCACAGCTCATGAGTTTCGAAACGCAATGGTTAGTTTCTACTGTGGTGATGCCTTTCATCTTTTTCAGTCTGCCCTAAGGGGGGAAAAGACGTTTTGCACGCTCAATTGTTTTGGGGTTTTTGTTCAGACTAAGTTTTTATTAACTGCACTCTGAAGCTCCTGTCCTAAATTTTCTGCTCAGGCTTTTCGTTGATTCTGGGAGCAGCATAACCTGAGGATTATGATTTTGCTAAGTTGGGGGTTTCCCTTGAAACCCCTACAAAGTCTATTCCCCTACTGGGATTGAATCTAACCCTTTGGCTGAGAATAAACCTCAGTTCTCCTACTCAGGGAAATGAGGGTTTTTAGCCTGACAATCAGAGGCTGAAATTTTTGGTTCTGTATAATCTGCATGATATTATCTACTGGGCTTTCCCGGTTCGTCTCATAATCCTGTTTTGGATTGGAAACTGTTTTTAAAACCATTGGGGCTGCCAAGTGTTAAAACCAACACAAACTGTTTTTTTTCTCCTCCCCCCAGGCTCGGATTCCTGACTTTTTGATTGATTTTTCTGATGTTTTAGCGAAAGAATCTGCATCCTTGCCTCCCCATGGACAATGACTGGCAATTTAAAATTGGCCTGGTAAAAAAATTCCCAAAGGTCGCCTTTTTAACTTGTCTGTACCGGGAACATGACCTAGGGCGGTCTTATATCAAGGAATCATTGGAGAAAGGGTCATATCAGACCATCCTCTTCCCCCTTGGGTCCCCCGTTTTTTCTTTGTGGCCAAAAAGGATGGTTCATTAAGCCGTGTATTGTTATCTCTTTTGAAACAATATTACTGTAAAATACAATACCCGTTCCCTTTTGATTTCTGACCTGTTTTTCCCAGGGTGAAAAACGCACTTGGTTTACCAAGCTTGACCTCAGGGGGGCATATAACCTTATCGCATAAGAAACGAGGATAATGGAAGACGGAAATTTCAATACCCCTGAGGGGCAATTTTGAGTACCTTGTATGCCCTTTGGGCCACTAATCTCCTTCTGTCTTCCAGTCCTTCATGATGAACATTTTCCAGGGATTTTGTGGATAAATTTCTGATGTTTATTTTATGATAATCTTAAATTTTTTCCCTAATGACTAGGGACTCTCATGTGAAACAGGTTCGAACTGTACCAATTTTTTGAAGAGAATGCTCTGAATGTGAAGGGATCAAAGTGTCTTTTTGGCGTACAGAGACCCTTTTTTTCTGGGATTAATTTGTCCAACTGTTATTGAAATGGACCCGGTCAAGGTTCAGGCCATCTGTGATTGGGTTCCAACCTTTCTTCATTAAAGGCTCTTCCAAAGTTTTTGGGTTTTGCCAATTTTTATCGAAAAATTTTTTGGTAATTTTTCTCAGTTATTGTTAAACCAATTACTGATTTGCCAAAAAGGGTTCTGAGTGGGGAATTGGCCCTCCTGAGGCATCCTTGCATTTCAGGAACTTAAGCAGGATTCACTTCTGCTCCTGTTCTACGGCAAGCCTGATTTTCTCTGCCTTTTCGGTGGAGGTTTGATGCCTCGAAATTGGGGCAGGTGCCCGTTTGGGCCCAAAAAGATCCCAAGACCTCTAAAAGTAACCCTTGTGCCTTTTTTCTCAAAATTTTCTCCTCTGAACGTAATTATGACGGGTAATGGGAGTTTACGGCCGAAGTGGGCTTTTGAAAGTGGAGACATGGTGGAGGGACCAAAATCAGGTGGGGTTCTTACGGACCAAAGAATATGGTTTTCGGAATTCTGCCAAGCGACTCAATCCTGACAGGCCAGGGGGCCTTTTTTTCAACGTTTTTAATTTTGTGTTTCCTTTCTTCCGGCACTAAAATGTTAAGGGGATGCCCCTCTCGAGGATTTCCTTGCGGACTCTCCTGAGTTATCTGTCCTTCTGTTTATTTTTGAAAAGGGGTAGTTCTTTCCGCCATTCACCCAATTTGAGACTTGCTCTGGAGGGGGTTTAGGAGGAATAAGCCCAGCGCTGCCCTGTTGGAAAATTGTTTGTCCCTCCAAGTGGAAAAAATTGTGATTCGAGATTCATTGTTCCGCATTGGCTGGGCATCCCGGAATTTTTGGTACCAAGACTTTGGGAGTTCCCTTTTGGTGGCCAACCTTGTCTCGTGATGTCGGGAATTTGTGCAGTCCTGGGACTTGCCCCTCCAAGCCTTGCCTCGCTCTATGGTTTTTTGATGCCATTGCCTGTCCAAAGAGACCATGGACCCTATCTCTATGGTTTTTATTTCCGACCTCCCTTTTCTCAAGAATACCGTCATCTGGGTGATTTGTGATAGGTTTTCCAAGATGATTACATCTTTGCCATTACCTAAGTTGCCGTCACGCTGTATCAAATTATAATATATATATATGGAGGAAGAACTATATCAAAAGGGCAAAACAATATAACAGCGAATAGAATATATAAATAAATTACCTGACAAAAATCCAGTGGGTCAATCGGAATCCGTTATACGTGTCTCCGGCAAAGAGGGTGACGGGGTCTATGCTGACCCTAAACTGGGGTCCAACAATCCCTCCCGGGGTACTTTAAAGGTAAGAGGTCCGGCCACCAGCGTAAACCCTGTCCCATCAATCCCTGCCAACTGTAACTATCCTAAGAAGGCCCTGATTACCACCAAAGGGGAAATGAAAGGTAACGGTTAAAACAGAAAAACATACAAGAAAGAAAAGAAAAAAAGTAAATAAAGTCTTACCTAAACACTCCACACATAGGAACACCTAAGGCTCAGAGATAAACTATAAGCTATAAGAGAAAAAAAACAAAAGGAGCTCTTAGCTTAATATTCTCAGACCATCCTTCCTAGATACATGAATGCTTTCCCCCGGCATCTAACAACAGATGGCAGGTAATGAAGGAATCTAATTAAACAAAAAAACAGCCGGGCGGGCGGACCTTTGTTCTTAGCAAAGAGCTAGGTAAAAAATTAACCCCTCATTCCAAAACAAAGAAAACACAACCAGCTGTGAGAAGTCAGAGTGTGAAAAACGCGACGCCCTTTTGTGGCGAACACCCATGACATCCTTCCTCCCTAATTGGTGCCTTTGTTCCTTCGCACGTGGTTCGTTTACACGCATTCCTAAACATTGTGTCTGACAAGGAGTCCAGTTTTTTTCCAGTTTTGGAGGACCTTTGTTCTAAACTTTGGTGTTAATTGTCTTTCTCCTCGGCGTTTCATCCTCAGACCAATGGTCAAACTGAGAGAACTAACCAGACATTGGAGACTTATCTAAGATGCTTTGTTCGCGACCAGAACTGGGCTCTTTTTTGCCTTTGGCTGATTTTTGCTCTTAATAATGGGGCTCGCTCTGCCACCTTGATGTCTCCATTTTTCTGTAATTCTGGGTTTTCCACCTCGATTTTTTAGGAACAGACGGAGGGCTTCTGTCTGTCCAGGTGTTGACTCTGTTGTGGAGTATGCAACAGATTTTGGGACCAGGTAGTGGGAGGTTGTCCCTCTCTCAGGAAGGGCCCAAACGGTTTGCAACCGGCAAGGAAGAAATGTCCTCGGTTTAAAGTGGGGACTTGTTGGTTGTCCTCAAAAAAATTTCCTATGAGAGTGGCATCTCCAAATTTTAAAAGCCTAGGTTCATTGGACCTTATAAGATCTGGAATTTAACCTTTTCTTTCGTTTGCTTCTTCCAGGGACATTTAAGATCCAAAGTGTTCCACAATCCTTGTTAAGAGTTTTGTTGAGCCATGGTTCCTACTGCTTTGCCTCCGACCCTGTTCTGGTTGAGGCAAATGGAGTTTGTGGTTGAGAAAAATATTGAATTCTCGTTTTTCTAGCGAAACTCCTATTTGGTTAAGGGAGAGGTTATGGTCAGGAAACAATTCTTGGGTTTTGCTTCGGACATCCAGCTGGGAAAAGACTCATCCGTGCGTATCAAAGAATCTCCTGCCGACCTGGTTGCCAATGAGGGTTCGTACCCCTCCTCAAGGGGGGGTACTTTTTGAAGGACTTGAAATGAGTTCTGGCAGAGACCCTCTGGTGGTTACAAGCGTTACGGCTTCCCGTGAAGTTGTGAGGAGTGGGAATCAGGTGTTACTACGGGTTTTTATAAAGGGAGTTGCCTTCCCATCAGTTTGCCGGTGTCCAATTGTTCTGGTCCCTCAATCCTTTAGTCCTGTTTCCTTTGTAGCCTGCTGTGCGTGTTGATCTCCTGCTAAAGATAAGACATTTTCTTCTTTTTGTTTTTGTGCTTTATTTTTGATTTTGCCTGCACTTCTTGGGGGCCTTCGGGTCCCCTCCGGGGTTTTTTGCCCTCTTTTAGTTCAGCCATGAAGTTTGTATTTTGCTTTTTTCCAGTTTTTTTTTCAGTGGCTCTGTTTGGGTTTTGTTACACCAGGAACTAATTTAGGTGGTAAAGGTCGTGTGATCTCAGGTGATTTTGAAATTAGTAAAAAGGTTGGGCTTTTCAGGGTTTTTTTGGGATTGCAGTAAGTGCCCTTCCTATCCTTTTCTACTTAGGTAGTTTGGGCCCAACTTTGCTCTACTAATTTTTCTGCTGTGTCCAGTATTTTTCTTGTCAACCGCCTTACATTTTGGGGGCTTCTATGTCTTTGGGGATCTGCTCCGGGGCAATACTTTCCTCTTTCTACTTTAGGGTGTTAGTTTCTCAGGGTGCGAGGCGTCTTTGGACCAACGTAGGAACGCTCCACGGCTGCCCTAGTGTGGTGGTTAGCAGGTTTGCAAACTCATAGATTCCCAATGCTCTGGTGTATTGCCTTTTTTTACCGCACTCCTCAGCTACCGAAACATAAATAGTTGGTGTAAAAATGGCAGATTTACCACGTTTCCGCAGTACAACCAAATTGAAGGTAGGTTGGCGCTCTTGACGCCAACCTCAGCTGGGATGTTTACCGCATCGCCTGTTCTGGCTGAACGGTCTGCAGCCATTTGTCCTCTCCACCTTCCCCTACATTACCCACCTCCCGCTTCCTACAAAGTTTTTTACGGTGGCAGCAAGCAATGTCAGGGATTCGTGAGTCAGTGTCTATACAGCCAGCTTCTGGTGCCATTTCCCCAGGATCAGGCACAAGTGGGTTTTTACTGTCTCTACTCTTGGGCAGAGGTGGATGGGCAAAACGCCGCTGGGGACGCGATGATGTGTGGTTCGGAGTGCCCCCCTCGTTTTCCGGAGGCTCTTAAAAAGGTCTTTTAGGACCAGGTCACCCCGTTTGGCGCCCAACCTGCTGGCAAAATTTCACGGGGGTTGTCTTTGGCATCAATTTCCATCCAGTTTCGGACTCTGGCCTCAGGCGGACTGGCGGATAAAAGTTCTCATTCCATCTATGGCAAGGACTGGTGACCAGTTAAAGACGCTTTGGCTACCAGGAGATTCCCGCCACACTGGGAAAACTTATTCCATAACACCCGCATCAACCTCCGTTTTTACAGCGGGGTTGGCCGGGCCCAGGAGCAGAGGATTCGGTTGGCTCCCACCTTTTCCAAACCTCTCGAATCCCCCCCACTGGGTCCGAACCAAGAAGGCCACAGAGGTTCCCGACAGGAGCTAAGTTCGGGGTCCGGTTTCCGTGGTCTGTAACTTTTGTCAGCAACAGGACAATAGCAAACAAATTCACACTTTGGGGAAGCGAAGGTATAGGGGCCCTGGGAGGAGGTTTCCTCCAAGATGACATTTAAAGGGACATTCACTGTAGACCTTCCACACTTACAGTCGACTTTATGTGGACTCTGGAAAGGGAATTTCATTCATTACCTTTGCTCGTCGAGCAATACATCTGGTAAAGCTCACAAACCAGTGCTTCCGGGTAGTGAAGGGGTGACAGTCCTCGTCAATAAAAAAACGACTGTCCCCTTTACTTTTTTGTACCCCCTTCCCATCAGGAAATTATTTCCCTTCTCATCCTTCCGGGGAATAGACAAAATCCTATGAGTTCCCTGGCTCCGTTCCCATCCCCCATATTGAGGGGGACCCCGGTAGGATTTCGGGTTGGGTGGTATGTATGGACGATGTGTCAGGGATGCATTCGGTTACCCTACGAGATACCCGCAGATCTTTCTCCTCTTCCCAAGTTGTTATCAGTATGTGAGCGATAGTGCCGATATCTAAAAAATTGTTTGAAATTGTATCGCCGATAGCACAAATATCGTCGAACCGATTTCGATACCGGAAAGCCCAAAATGAAGTCTATGGGACCAAAATAAGCAACAAAAAAAAAAACTTTATTTCCTTTAAACACTAAAATATACAACATAGAAAATATTTTATATATATATATATTATATATATTGTCATTGGAATATAATTTTTAAAATATTATAGTTTATAAACTTACATAGTAAAAATACCCCTCGATTTCAATGCCGGTAAAGCCGGCTTCTGTAAAAAACAGAACACCCGTCATGAAATAACCTTGGTGAACATAGGGTTAAACCATGTCTTTTCATTCTTTGCAATCTGATTTGCACAAACAATTACATCACTATTGTGCAAAAATTTTCACACCTTGGGTTAATTAAAGGTTATAAATTTGTTGTAAAAAAACCGGAACTTTTTGGTACGAATTTAACATTTAAATTAACCCCTACAGGTTGAAATTTTGCCACTTACACTCATGTAATTGTTTTGCAAACGATATAAACTACATGAAATAATGGTTAACTCTTGTAAACCCAAGTGTCCTTTCATTCGGGTTCGCATTTTCACAAAAAACCGGGCAATTGAATTTCGGCTATTATACTATGAGAATGTATGAACTATAAATATAAAAATATAATAGTGTACAAATTCAATGAACAGTAATATTTTATAATATGAGGTGTAAAATTGCTGAAAAAAAATGCGGGGCTCCCGCCCTATTTTCGCAACCAGACAACCGGGGGCAGTAAAAAGCCCAGAGAGGGACCTTATTTTTGGCCCCCCCCGGCTACTAACATTGCCCCCGACACCCAAAAGGGCAAAAAACCCTAATTAGATTTCCCTTTCTGGCACTTTGCCCGTCTTTCCCATTGCCCTGTAGCGGGGCGAATGGGTTAATAAGGGTTAAAATGACCTTCAATTGAAAGGTCACTTTAAAGCCAGGTTAATAAATTGAGAGCTGTCAATCAACAATACAATTATTAACCTTGTAAGAAAGAAAAAATCAAACACACACACTTTAAAAAAAAGAAGTTTAATAAAAAAACACCATTTTTGCCATATTTTATTTACCTCTAAAACCTTTCCGGTAATAAAAATAAAATAAAAAAGCAAAATTTTCTTTACCAAACCATGTCATCGGCCCACGGTTAACCATCAAAAGGTTAAAAGTTTACTGCAGGGACCGCAGCAAGCTCAGCCTACATAAACCCCAAATGAATGAGTTCCTCTCCTGGTGCAGGAAGGAAGTGGAAAGTTAATTTTTGCTTTCCACTTTCACTTCAGGTCACCAGGGACACAATCATGACGTCAGAGGGAACGGTTAACAAAAAATAGGGGATCCCCTCAAAAAAAATGTCGTGGGGTCCCCCCTATTTTTTTAACCACCAAGAACAGACCGCGAGGCCTGGATTTTCAGGCTGGTAAAGGATCCATTTCCATGGACCTTTGCAAGCCGATAATACCAGGGCCACACAGTCTGCATACTTGGCTGATTAACAAAAATAGGGATCCCCTCGAAAAAAATGGCTGGGGTCCTCCCCATTTCTGTTAACCACCAGATGAAGCGCCGTGGGCCCTGGTTTTTCAGGGGAAGATCCAATATCCATGGACCCTGCAAGCCTGTAATACCAGCCACAAGCATTTTTTGCAAACTTGGCTGATTAACAAAAATAGGGGATCCCCTCAAAAAAAAATTGGCGTGGGGTCCCCCCCTTTTTTGGTAAACCAGCCAGAATAAGCAACCGCTGAGGCCTGGTTTTTCAGGCTGGTAAGGATCCAATATCCTGGACCTTGCAGCCTGATAATACCAGGCACAGCCAGTCTGCTTGCTTGGCTGGTTAACAAAAATAGGGGATCCCCTCAAAAAAAAAAAAAACGGCGTAGGGGTCCCCCTATTTTTGTTAACCAGCCAAGTAAAATACAGACTGCTGCGGCCTGGTATTAAAAGACTGTCAAGCCCCATGGATTTTGGCCCTCAACACCTGATAATACCAGGCTACAGAAAGCCCCACATTTGGGGCGATCAAAAGATGTGCCAATTGTGCACTTTACCCGGCTCTTCCCACTTGCCCTGTAAGCGGGGGCAAGCGGGGTAAAAGGGGTTAATGTCACAGTTGATTGCACGGTGACAATAAGCCCGTTTAATAATGGAAAGGTGTCAATAAGACACCATCCAATTATTAATCCCAAAGTTATAAATGCATAAAAAAAAGACACAGCAAGAAAAAAGTCTTTTAATGAAATAAAAGAGAAAACACATTTTTTCATTAATTTTACTCTCTCATTTCCTGCGAGGGCCATCGATCTCCTGTAAAAAAAGAAAAAAAACAAAAACCAACAGTATACCACCTGTCGACGCAGTCCATAACGACAGTCCCACGACGATCCCTCTGCTACATCGCAATGACAGGCCTCCTGTCATCGCGACGCAGCACAGCTGATTACCTGCTTCCCCGGCGGTGACGTCATCGGACTGACTGCTTTACGGCCGGGATTACCCAGCAGTCACTGCAGTTATCGCGAGAAACTGCATGTGACCGCCGGGGAGAAGAGGATGGCGGCCATGAAGCAGTCCAGGACGTGACCGCCGGAGATCTTCTGCCAGGTAAGTGCCGCTGACTCCTGACAGACCTGACCGATGGACACAGACAGTGACAGTGACAAATCCGATTCCGGTATTCAAAAGACGAAAATATTGAAACGAATTATCGAAAGGCCGATAGAGCTAATATCGGCCGATAGCCGATATTTACATTATCGTATCGCTCAACACATAGTTATCAGTCATATGCAGACTGTTCTCTAAAAAGGCTGCGGAGACTCTGCCGCCCCATCGTCCCTACGATGTCCTATTGACCTCTTGCCTGGAGCAGAACCTCCTCGGGAATGGTCTATCCCCTCTCTCTTCCTGAGTTGGAGGCTATGTCTCAATATTTCCAGGAGAATCTGGCAAGACGGTTCATTAGGAAGTCGGTGTCACCAGCAGTAAAAGGGTTCTTCTTCGTGCAGAAGAAGAGTGGAGAATTACATCCGTGTATAGATTACAGAGGTATTAACACCATCACCGTTAAGAATAAGTACCCGTTGCCCCTGATCTCTGAGCTCTTTGATAGGCTCCGAGGAGCAAGGGTATTTACTAAATTAGATCTGCGTGGTGCTTATAACCTGATTCGCATCAGTGAGGGGGACGAATGGAAGACGGCTTTTAATACCAGGGATGGGAATTATGAATACCTGGTGATGCCCTTCGGGCTCTGTAATGCCAAAGCCGTTTTCCAAGACTTTGTCAATGACATCTTCCGGGGTATGCTTTCCACCTCTGTAGTAGTCTATCTGGATGATATTCTCATCTTTTCTCCAGATATTGACTCTCACCGGAGGGATGTCTGCAAAGTCTTTGACCTGTGACGGGTAAACTCCCTCTATGCAAAGTTGGAGAAATGCATGTTTGAGCAAGAGTCTTTACCTTTCCTGGGCTATATCATCTCCGCCCAGGGATTGGCTATGGATCCTGCCAAACTACAGGCTGTGATGGATTGGCAAGAACCCCATTCTCTTAAAGCGGTGCAGCACTTTATGGGGTTCATTAATTACTATCGCCAATTCATTCCCCACTTCTCCACTTTGGTAGCTTCCTTGGCAGCCCTCACCAAGAAGGGAGCCAATCCCAAATTGTGGTCAGAGGAGGTCTCCAAGGCCTTTACTTCAATTAAGTCCCATTTTGCTAGCGCTCCCATCTTATATCGCTCCGAGGTTGATAAGCCTTTTTTATTGAAGGTCGATGCCTCGTCCGTTGGTGCTGGAGCAGTCCTTTTTCAAAAGGATGCTCAAGGTCGGAAACATCCTTGTTTCTTCTTTTCCAAGACCTTCACACCAGCGGAGAGGAATTATTCCATTGGGGATAGGGAGTTGCTAGCCATGAAGTTGTCCTTTTCCGAGTGGAGACATCTCCTGGAGGGGGCTCGCTTTCCCTTTCAAGTATTCACTGACCACAAAAATCTGGTCTATTACAGACCGCCCTGCGGCTAAATTCTCGTCATTTCAGATGGTCCCTGTTCTTCTCTCGGGTTTCCATTTCACCCTCCATTTCCTCTCCGGTGAGAAGAACATTCGGGCCGATGCTCTTTCTCGCTCCGTTGTGTGCTCTGAGGAGTTGGAGGAGGAGCCTCAGTTGATTGTCCCCACAGAGAGCCTAAGAACTGTGGCCCCATTTCGCTTGAGTCTGTGCCTCAGGCAAGAATTTTGTGCCCACCAATTTGCGACCGGAGGTGCTCTCTTGGGCACATTCGTCCAGGGTGGGTGAAAAATTTTGGGGCAAAAAAGATATCCGAGTTGCTGGCGAGGACATACTGATGGCCACATATGGTCCGTGACGTCAGGGAATACGTTCAGGCGTGCGTCTCCTGCGCCAAGAATAAGTCCCTCGACAACGGCTAGCTGGGCTACTTTTCCCTTTACCGGTGGCAGACAGGCCTTGGGAGATGGTCGGGATGGATTTTGTGGTGGGCTTACCCAAGTCTCGGGGCTGCACCATCATCTGGGTGATAACCGACCACTTCTCCAAAATGGTGCACTTGATGCCCTTACCACGGTTACCGTCTGCACGGGCCTTGGCAGCATTATTTATTAGGCATATTTTCAGTTTACACGGAGTGCCAGAAAAAAATCGTCAGTGATCGAGGTCCCCAATTTGCATCTCGGTTCTGGAAAGAGCTGTGTCGTCTACTCAGCAATGAGTTAAATCTCTCCTCGGCATATCATCCCGAGACGAATGGGTTGGTAGAGAGGGCCAACCAGACCTTGGTCACATTTCTTGCGACATTTTGTCTCTGCCAGGCAGGATGACTGGGCATCCTTGCTACCGTGGGCTGAGTTCACTCTAAGTAATGCTGTGGCTGACTCCACCGGACAGACCCCATTCCTCCTGAACTACGGTTAGCATCCGCGGGTACCATTGCCCATGCCCGTGTCTTCTGCCGATTCCAGGGTGGCAGACTGGGCTGTGGAGGCACGGGACATTTGGGACCGCACCCAGGATGCCATTCAGGCCTCCAAAGAGAGGATGATGTCTTCGGCCGATGCCCATCAGCGCCCCGCTCCTACTTTTGCTCCGGGTGACCTAGTGTGGCTCTCTGCCCGAAACATCAGGCTACGTGTTGAGTCCACCTAGTTGGCACCTCGCTTTTTGGGTCCCTTTAAAGTTCTTGAGCTGGTGAACCAGGTGGTTTACCGCCTAGCCCTTCTGCCTCGCCTTGGTATCACCGACACCTTTCACATGTCCCTCCTGAAACCCGAGGCCATTTCCCGGTTTTTCCGAGTCATCTGCCGGGACATCGGGTTCATCTACCGACGATCATGAGGTGAATGCCATTGTTGGGTGCAAGGTGGTACAAGGCAAAAAATTTTATTTGGTAAATTGGAGGGGTTATGGGCCTGAGGATAGGTCCTGGGAGCCTGCCGAGCATGTTCACGCTCCGCAGCTCATCGCTGCCTTGGCACGGCGAGCCTATGAGGGGGGGTAATGTTAGGGTTCAAGTTCCTGCTGCTGCACAAGGGGAGTCTCAAACCAGTCCCGCTGTGGTCCCCCATCCATCTCCGGCCGCAGTGGAGCCTGCTCAGCAAAGACGTCGGTCCCAGTGTCTCTCCCGGTCTAATACTGTGCAGAGACTTGATGCTGCCTCTTCAGGTTCTGCTATTGTAGCCACTACTGGTCAGCGGCGAGCAGATGTCTTTAGGTCTAAGTCCTTTGTTGCTTCATCTGAGCATGCCCAGGGCAAGATCTCCCATTGGAGATCAGGGTTCACATGCTCAGATACAGCTGCCACTCCTATTGGTCCTTCAGGAAGGTCCTCTGGCTGTTGATGTTCTGAAGCAGCTTCCCATTGGTCCTTCCTGGAAGGTCTTTTCCTCGTGGCAGCTATAAAAGGCTGTCCTTACCGCACGGCCGTGCGCTAGGATCAATTGCATTATGTGCTTTGCGCCAGTGTGATCATGCACGCATGTGGTTAGGGCTCAGATGAAATAAGCCCCTAGAATACCGGCTTCTCCGGTGAGGAGATTGCTTGATTGCGTTGCATGATCACCGACTGCTATCCGCACAGTAGTTATCTGTGTATCCCTGTGGTGTTAACAGGACACAGTACCTATCTCTGCGTCTTTACCTCAGCGACTCTGTGGTGTAACAGAGTTTGCTTATATCGCTATATAGCACTGTGTCATTCCCGCTAGCGGCTCTGTGGATTAACAGAGTTCGCACTTTCTGCCACAGCGCGCTACGGCGTTTATTTTAGCGACTCTGCGGGATAACAGAGTTCGCTACTTACGCAATCTTAACAGCAGCAGGCTCTGCCTGCACGGTGGACCCCGGGCTGCGAACACACCTCTCTACATTATTTATTAGGTGCGTTCCACAGACCCTAACACAGTATATATCTTAATCAGAATGGCGCCAGCAGCCTCACTTGTGCAGTACCGTCTATCGCGTTCAGATAGATGCTACTGCGCAGACACTACCAGCGCCATTTTGCTAGAGAGAAAAAAAATTAAGGTCCATCAAGATGTTGCTGGCGGCACTTGAGAAGTAGAATCTAATGAAACACAATAGAAGCTACTGCGCAGCTGCTGGCGCCTGCATAGTAGCATTTATTAGCGATCTGATAGATCCTACGGAGCAGGCGCCACCGGCACTATTTTGATGGAGCCTAATTTCTTTTCTCTAGCAAAATGCCACCTGCGCAGTAGCACTTATCGGAATGCAATAGATTCTATTGCGCAAGTTCGGCTGCTGGCACCATTTTGATAGAGCCCAATTTTTTTTTCTCTAGGAGAACAATATGAGGAAATCAAATTATTACATGCACATTATCCATCGTATCATGCTACTGCACAATTGCCACCACCTGCCTGATGAATGTTATTTTTTTTAAAACATATTCTATGCAATATGTAAATTAGGGAGAAGAATTAGTGACCTGTCATAAGCCCATACTGATGAATATTTAAGCAGAGCACAACATCAAGCCCTGCCCCGAAGCAGAAATATCTCATTAACTGAAAACTGCAAATAAAGATTAACCAACAACCACAAGACAGATTTCATCAACCAAGGTATCATTTTAATCAGTATAACAGCATCAACCTGACACTGTCTCTAGTTTACTAAGCACAATCCTACTGACATGTTCACTTTAAATACAGTAGATCTTCTGATAAAATACGAGGTAACCCTATATTTACAATTATCAAATCCATGTCTGCATAGGCTAGGTAACCATGGTCGACCAGTTCTACCCTCGCCAAATGTATCCTCACCCATCCTTTGTAGATTTTGAGCCCTCGCGGGCAGGGTCCTCTCTCTTCCTGTACCAGTCATGACTTGTATTGTTTAAGATTATTGTACATGATTTTTATTATGTATACCCCCTCCTCACATGTAAAGTGCCATGAAATTAATGGCACTATATTAATAATAAATAATAATTAATAGTGGTGTTTCACAAAGTGAGGTGAATTGAGTTATCCCTTGGGTGCCCTGCATCTCTCTCACTTTCTACCAAAGCCAATAAATTCACAGTACTGTAGATAATAGACCTGAGGAGGGCTTAAACGTATGTGCTTCTAGAGCTTAATATAGTCTGGAGGGTTAAAATGGTGTTGCAATATATGACATGAAGCTCCACTGAGATCAACCCAACCTTGAATATGTTGTAGCTGAGCTGCTATAAAATAAGTCTGAGGATAGGGAATTGCAAGGTCTCAGTCATTTTTCTCTCTATAGTGTTTCTAATTACATTTTTGCAATTTGCCTACCCCAAATTAGTTCCCTGAACAGAGGAAAATGAGCTTAATAAAGATATTTAAAAAAAGTTTTTTGATGCAATTTCTTGGTTCAACACCACCTTTCTCATGCTGATGCAGTAGCATCAGATTAATGGGATTAGGACTTGGTGTCAGCAGCAGTCATTGACACCAAGCCCTAGGCTTAAGGTACTGCCACACTAAACAATCCCGCTAGCGATCACGATAACGACGCATACTAATGCGATCGCTAGCGGGATTGTTTCTATATCGCTAGTAGCAGCCTAATTTAGCGATGTCGTTAAGGACTCTATCGCGGTTAGCGATCTCCTTAACGACTTTAGCGGTACAAAAGTACCGCTAAATCGCTAACAAAAGGTTCTACACTCAGCGATATATACTTACCAGCGGGGCGCCGACGATAAAAATAGGGTCCGGAACGATGAGAACGACGAGCGAGATCACAGCAGGATCTCAGCAGGGGCCGCGTCGCTGGTAGATGCCGCACACAACAACATCACTAACGGGATCGCTAAATAGTGACGTTTTTTAGCGATCCCGTTAGCGATGTTGTTTAGTGTGGCATACCCTTTAGTAATGAATATGTGTCAGCCAGATAATCTCATTACTAAGAAAATAAGAAAGCACAAACATGCACATTGTCACCAGCCTATGTGGGATGAACGTACGTAGGCTGTAACCAAACAGCAACTGTTAGTTTTAAAGAAAAAAAATGGAAGAAAAGATTGGATGGGCTGAGTGCTGATGTTAATATTCTGGGAAGGAGCCAATAGCAATAAAGGTTCCCAGTCTATTAATATTAGCTCACAGCTGTCAGCTTAGCATTTACTGGCTAGTTTACAGTGGGATCCCAGAAAAAATTGATATAGAGTCCCCCTTTAAAATCTAATCAGCAAAGGCTAGGCAGACAGCTGCGGGCAGATATTAAAAGCCTGAGGAGGGGTCATGGATATTGGCCCCTCCCAGACTAAAAACATCAGCTCTCAGATGCCCCAGAAAAGGCATATCTATAAGAGCTTAGCCTTGCTCTTCCCACTTACCCTGTTGTGGTGGCAAGTGGGGTTTATATTTGTGGGGTTGATGTCACCTTTGTATTGTCAGGCGACATCAAGCCCACAGGTTAGTAATGGAAAGGCGCCTATAAGACACCTATCCACCTGTCCATTACTAACTCCATGGTGATATTATATAAAAACAAAGACCCCCAGAATATAGTCCTTTATTTGAATTAATGAAACAGACTCATTTAATAATCTTAATTAAACCATGTCACGGAACGCCTAATTCACCAAAGTCAACGTCTCCTGCAGCAATAATAAAATATCACCTGTCGCTGAGAAGATAATCCATAATTTCCCACGATGATCCTGTTCACTTTGAGAGCAGTCACTCATGTGAATGCTCTCAAAGACAGCCGGTGATACACTGACAGGAGGTAATCACTCTCGCAGTGCATCACTGAGCTGCCGTGAGAGTTCACCACTGGAGTTCATCATCTGATCAGCTCCGGTGATCTCATTTACGGGAAAGTTCTCACACAGCGGTGCTGTAAGTGAGAGCACTTGAACCTGATGAACTACAGTGAACTTTCACGGCAGTTCAGTGATATACTGAGGGAGCGATTACCTCGAGTCATTGTATGGCCGGCTAGAGGGGGTCACATCTACTAATGTGACTGTTCCACATGTGAGATTGGATTACCTGGACTATGGTGGACAGGTGAGTATGTGTTGGTTTATTATTTTACATTATTTCTAGGAGTTGAGAGCATATGGGAATTGGTGTTAGGTGAGTATAATGTATTTTTTTTATTTGAATATGTATGTAGTTTTACTTTTTTTAAAAATTTTTAACTGTGAGCACAGGTGCTGGCAGATGAAACTACTTCTTCCATCAGCGGCACCTGCTATCACTGTTGTCAGTGACAGCAGACATAGCCTGATGGAAGCAGTAGTCTCATCAGCCCATGCCTGCGGGTCACAGTCACAGTTGCGGTATCATGCTGACATCTGACAGCATGATCCCGCAGCGCTGTGACTGACAGTCTGCCATAGCATTACCGCAGGTCAGAGTTACAGCTGCAGAATCATGCTTACATCTGACAGCATGATCCCCCAGCACTCTGACAGACGTTCTTACCGGCGGTAGTGCTAATGCTGATAAGAACCACTGCATCAGAGTTTCCCATGCTGTCACGCAGATGACAGTGTGGGAAACACTATAGGAAGCCGGTAAAATGCAAAACAAAAACTCAGCAAATCTGCAGCAAATCCACAAACTTTTTTATAGCTGAATTTTTGCTCTGGATTTGACTGACTCAATTGAAGTCAATGGGTGCAGAAACGCTGCAGAAACACAAAAGAATTGACATGCTGCAGAAAAAAAACCACTGCAAATACTCATGAAATTTACTGATCATGTGCACAACACTTCATGATTGTCATTGAATAAGCTTGCATAAGGATTCTTGGCGTTTTTGGTCCATTTCCGACCGGAAAAAATGCTGAGAAAACACATCAAAAACGCAATGTGTGCAGTTAGCCTAAGCCTTCATGACTGCTTGAATTTCTTTAAAACTTCATTGGGTCTGCTTATCCAACATCCGGACTATCCTTTGTTTCAACCTTTCCTCAATTTCTCTCTGCTGTCCACATCCAGGGAAATTAGCTACAGTGCCATGGCTTGTGGACTTCTTGATTATGTTGCACAGCATGGTCAAAAGAACATCATGTTCTCTCGAGATGAAGTTGAAACTTTGAGAGTGTTGATCTTTTTTAACAATTTTGATTCTCGAGTTCTTGAGATAGTTTACTTCTTCTCCTTCTGTTCTCTATGCTTAAACTGGGATGACATTTGAGTAAAGCATTTGATGTGATATGCTAATAACACTTGGCTCAAA
>JARQOD010007686.1:0-38380 GCA_033576555.1 Oophaga sylvatica
AAAATTATCAGAGAATGTATTTGCCATTTTTCCGCCATATCTGCGTCACGACGAGGCACTGGTGAAGAAGAAGGGCGTGCTCTTCATGGGTGTACACACTCACTCAGTGACGCGAAAACGATGGCTCTAAATGGTACTGCAATGTAAGATCGTGCCCACAGCTCTTCAGTTCCGCCTCCTCATCCTCCTCAGTGTGCGGAAACTAACACGAAGGTCCCGCCTCACTACAAAAGAGGGGCCCTCTCCAGATGTTAATGACACATGTGACTTGGCAGAGATGGCTAATGGACACGAGCAGAAGTGTGAAGGGATGGAGCAGTCAGAGCTCTCCCCCCACGGAAGCGACCCGATCGCCACGGAACCACCGTTGGGCACCCGGCCTGGAAACCCTCCTACGCTGCAAGAAGCGGAGGATACCCTAAGAGGCCTGGCCCGGCACCGGGAGGAGGTCGCCAGGATGGAAGCCAGCTGGCGTGTCCTAAAACTAAACTTGGAGCGGCGCCAATCCCTCTTACCTGAAGTGTCTGTACCGGAAGGTGAGGCACCCGTTCTAGTAGAGGAGTCCGTGCGGGCATCCCAGCCCTTGCAATGTGATCCGGTTGACGTTGTCGCAGTGGAGGCACCCGTTCGTGCAAAAAACGCTGCACCGGCAGCACCCCAGATCCTGCTGTCTGCCCCCGTCGCTGAGACAGAAGAAGCGACACCCGTCCTCATGGAGGAGGCGCGCAGGCACCAGAGCACTACCTGCCTGTACCGGAGCCCCGACTGTCATCTGTTCCAGAGCCGGCTGCTTCCTCCGCAGGTGAGTGCCGCCAGGACTGGGGGGCGCCAGGAGAGCTGCCGCAAACGGACGCTGTAAGCTGCAGTTTGATGGTGGAGACATGGAGCTGCTGGTGGAGGAGAATTTCAACCGGCGTCAGGAGGAAGAGTGGAGACGTTGGGAGAAGGAAGCAGAGCTACAAAGGGAGCAGCGAGAATCCCAAAAACTTCGCCAACGTCAGCTGGAGAAGGACCGGGCAGATAAGGACCGGATGAGAAAAGATAAAAGTACGGTGAGGGAGCCGCGGCGTAAGGGTGCAGTACGGAGCTTTAAATTGAAAGGTGGTTGGGGCTTCATCCAGGAGCCTGGACTTTATTTAGAAGTTTTTGTGAACCGGCGGGACGTGGAGGCTCACCTCCCAGAAGGACACCCGGGGAGGGACCTGTTGCCAGGAGACTTGGTGACTTACACCCGACACTGGGGTTACAATGGATGGTACGCCCTAAATGTTACCAGGTGCGACCCTACTCCCCAGAGTGTCAGGAACCTGTGAGACCCTCGGAGCCTTCAGCCTCCCACATCCAGGCCTCTGCAAAAGTGCCCACCCCACGCCGTAAATCTCCCCAGCCTCCCTCAGTGGTCTCCTCAGCAGCCCCAGCTATGGACATGATAAGTATAGCTGGCCCGTACCCGGCGCCTGTTAGGCCCCCTGGGGTTCGTTCAGTCCGGGACATAGGGTTCCAGACCCGGAGGGAGATGAAAGAGGTGGCCACACAGACCCAGATAGCGGGTCACAACTTGACTGTACAGGCCACACGACGTGATCAGGTCCTGCTGGTCCTTGGTGCCTCGGATGTTTGGCAAGCATCAGAAGAGTACCAGGTGGTACCTGGAACACCCCTGCCAAAGAATTATAAATAACCCGGACAGGGTCACTGTATGTAAATAGTTAAATTGTTTATGTACCCGGACGGGTGAATGTTCATAAAAAAGTTTTTTAATTTAATAAAAAAAAAAAAAACACAGTTTTCATTACTTTTATTACAGTCTCATCCTGCGACGCCATCGATCTCCTGTAAAAAAATGAAAAAAAAAAAAAAAAAGTATACCACCTGACCGACGCAGTCCATAGTAACGAGTGTCCCACGACGATCCAGCTCTGCTACATCAGAATGACAGGCAGAGCCTGTCATCCCGGCGCAGCACAGCTGATTACCTGCTTCCCCGGCGGTGACGTCATCGGACTGACTGCTTTACGGCCGGGATTACCCAGCAGTCACTGCAGTTATCGCGAGAAACTGCATGTGACCGCCGGGGAAAGATGATGGCGGCCATGAAGCAGTCCAGGCCGTGACCGCCGGAGATCTTCTGCCAGGTAAGTGCCGCTGACTCCTGACAGACCCGACCGACGGACACTCACAGTGACAGTGACAAATCCGATTCCGGTATTCGATAAGACGAAAATATCGAAACGAATTATCGAAAGGCGATAGAGCTAATATCGGCCGATAGCCGATATTTACATTATCGTATCGCTCAACACTAATCCTGACCGACCTGGTTGCTCAAATGAGGGTTCGGTGACCCCTCCTCAAGGGGGGGTACTGTTGTGAATGGGTTTGAGATGAGTTCTGAGCAGAGGCTTCCTCTGGTGGTTACAAGCGGTGCTGGTCTGTCCAGTGAAGATTGTGAGGACTGGGAATCAGGTGTTACTGACTGGTCTTATATAAGGGAGTCACCTTCCCATCAGGGTTGCCGGTGATCAATTGTTCTGGTCTCACTCCATGATTCCTGTTTCCCCTGTAGCCTACTGTGTTGTGTCTGCATCTCCTGCTAACAGATAAGACATTTTCTTCTTTTTGTTTTTGTGCTATATTTTTGCATTTTGTCCTGCACTTCTGTGGGGGCCTTCAGGGTCCCCTCCGGGGGCTTTTGCCCTCTCAGTTTAGTTCAGACACTGATGTTTGTACTTTTGCTTTTTCCAGTTTTTTCAGTGGCTGCTGTTTTGATTTTGTTACACCAGAGAGCTAATTTAGGTGGAAGAGGTCGTGTGATCTCAGGTATTTTTGAAATTAGTAGAGTTGGTGCTTTTCAGGGTTTTCTGGGATTGCAGTAAGTACCCTTCCTATCCTTTTCTATTTAGATAGAATGTCTAACAGCCATTACATGTTTGGGGGCTTTCTATTATCTTTGGGGTTCTGCTCCGGGGCAGATAGCTTTCCTATTTCTATCTTTAGGTGTAGTTAGTTTCTCAGGCTGTGACGAGGCGTCTAGGACCAACGTAGGAACGCTCCACGGCTGCCTCTAGTTGTTGTGGTTAGTCAGGGTACTGCAATCTCATAGATTCCAACTGCTCTGGTGTATTGCCTTTTTTACCTGCACTCCTCAGCTACCGAAACATAACAGCTCTCCTGTGAACTGACCTCTGGCTGCCACCTGACTATGTTATCTGCCTGCTCCTCTGCTTTCCCTAGTGTTTGCAGTAACATCGGCTCCAACCCAGACGGGATCCTGACAGAATAATCTCGCGCCAAAATGGAGTCCGCTGTGAACACCCTGAGGCGGCAAGTTACGGAGCTTCAAAGTTTTTGTACTGATTCTCAAGGAAAATATTCCAAGTTACAAACTGATTTCACGGTGATACAACAGGAAGTAATTGAGCTACAAAAACAACTTCTGGACGTGCGCAATTCAGGGTCCGAATCAAACGCGCGGCTGCCGCTGCCTGCAAAGTTCAGTGGGGATCGCCAGCAGTACCGAGGATTCCTCAATCAATGCCGCATATACTTCCAGATGCAACCTGCTCCCTTTACCAGTGAGAGGAAGAAAGTTTTTTTCATGATAAATCTCCTGACGGATGAAGCTCTTGCTTGGGCTTCACCTTATGTAGAAAAGGACTATGACCTCCTTAATGACCTGGAAGCCTTCACCGCAGCTATGAATCAAGTTTTTGATGACCCAAACCGCTGTGCCACAGCAGAAACCAAATTACATAATTTGCGCCAAGGACGTCGCTCTGTTGCGGAATATACATCGGAGTTCCGTCGCTGGGTGGCCGACACCACCTGGAATCCAGCGGCCCAGAGAAGTCAATTTCGACGAGGGTTATCAGAACCAGTGAAAGATGAGCTTGCCAGGGTTGAGACCCCTGATCAGTTGGAGGACTTTATTCAACTATGTATCCGGATTGACCAAAGACTTACTGAAAGGAGAAAGGAGAGACTGCGAGCACTTGGGAATAGCCCTGGCTTCTCATTTTCAGCATCAGACCACCAAGAAAAGACGCAAGGCGTGTCTGAACCGATGCAGATCGACGTCATCCGAAGACCACTCTCTGCACAGAAGGAGAGGCGACGTGCAGAACATCTCTGCCTCTATTGTGGGGACCCTGGACACTATGCCATCAACTGTCCTAACAAAAGGACTATAGCCTTTACCAACAACAGGTCTGCCAGCAATATGGACCTTTCTCAGCAGTCGGATTCCATCTTGCAGACTATCTCATCAGTAACGCCAGAAATAGACAAAATACATACTACATCATCTCATTTTTTAATCCCCATTCAGGTTGTAATGGGCACCCAAAAAATACAATGCTCTGCCCTGTTGGATTCGGGAGCAGGAGGAAATTTTATGGACTTAAAATTTACACGTGATAATAATATTTCCAGTAGGACCAAATCCACACCAATTGAAATGGAAACTGTGGATGGATCACCTTTGTCTTCTGGACCTGTCACGCATGAGACAATCGAACTGGAGATTTGTATCGAACCGGATCATCATGAAGCTGTCAGTTTCCACCTTATCTATTTCATCTCCGAAATTTCCGGTTATTCTAGGGATCCCCTGGTTTTCAGTCCATAACCCTTCTATCAACTGGGCATCAAGGACCATCACCTTTCCATCTGACTACTGTAAGAATAATTGTCATAAGGAACCCCCTGTTCTCCAACAAGTCCAAATCTCTGAGATTTCGCATGAGAAGGAAGAGAAACTACCACCTCAATATCAGCAGTTCTCTGATGTCTGCAGTAAGAAGAAAGCAGATCAATTACCTCCTCACCGTCCTTACGACTGTCCCATTGAATTGCTGCCAGGAGCAACCATTCCATTTGGACGTATTTACAATCTTTCCGAACCTGAATTGAAGGTATTAAGAAAGTTCCTGGATGAAAATTTAGAGAAAGGCTTTATTCGACCTTCCACATCTCCAGCTGGGGCACCCCTGTTCTTTGTTGAAAAGAAAGACTCCACTCTGTGGCCATGTATTGACTACAGAGAGATGAATAATATCACTGTCAAGAATCGCTACCCGCTACCCTTGATTCCTGAACTATTTGAGAGACTCCGTTCTGCGAAAATCTTTACGAAGCTGGATCTTAGAGGGGCTTACAACCTCAGGGGTGAACCTAGCCTCTGTGCTGCCTGAGGCGAACTGCAAAACGGCGCCTCCCAATTCGAGCGAGGAAGGTTGCGACGCGCACAGCGCGGCGCGGCAAATTTTAGGCCACGCCCCGACCACACCCATTTCACAACTAGTCACACCCATGTCCACGCCCCAACCACACCCATTTAGCACTGGTGATCACACTGACTGGTACTGAGGGCACAGTGACTGGTACTATGGGCACACTGGTACTGAGTAAAAGAAAGAACAGAGAGAGAAACAAGAAAACAGAGAAAGGAGAGAGAGAAAGAAAGAGGGGAAAGCAAGAAAGATCAGAGAGAAAGTATAGAGAGAAATAAATAAACAAAGAAAGGGGAAAGAAAGAACAGAGAGAGAAAAGAACAGAGAGAGAAAGAAAAAAAGACGGGAAAGAAAGAACAGAGAGAAAGAAAGAACAGAAAAAGAAAGAGGGGACAGAAAAAAAGAACAGAGAGAAAAAAAGAAATAGGGGAAAGAAAGAACAAAGAGAGAAAGAAAGAACAGAGAGATAGAGAGAAAGAAAGAACAGAGAGATAGAGAGAAAGAAAGATGGGAAACAAAGAACAGAGAGAGAGAAAGAGAAATAAAGAAAACAGATAGAAAGAACAGAAAGAAAGAACAGAGAGAGAAAGAAAGAGAAAGAAAGAACAGAGATAGAAAGAAAGAACAAAGAGGGGAAAGAAAGAACAGAGAGAAAGAAAAAGAACAGAGAGAGAAAGAAAGATGGGAAAGAAAAAAACTACTGAATAATGGCCCCATATACTGCTGCATACAGTATAATAGCCCCACATGATGCTCCATACTGAATAATGGTCCCATATACTGCTGCATACTGTATAATAGTCCCACATGATGCTCCATACTGAATAATGGCCCCATATACTGCTGCATACAGTATAATAGCCCCACATGATGCTCCATACTGAATAATGGCCCCATATACTGCTGCATACAGTATAATAGCCCCACATGATGCTCCATACTGTATAATGGCCCTATATACTGCTGCATACAGTATAATAGCACCACATGATGCTCCATACTGAATAATGGGCTTGCATAAAAAAAAACTACTCACCTCTGCCCATTCCAACGCTGATATCGCTTCCTCATCTATCACACACAGCGTCACACACACACACACACACACACACAGATACACACAGCGTCACACACACACAGCAGCTTCACACACACACACAGCAGCTTCACACACACACATAGCAGCTTCACTCACACACACACACACACACAACACACAACACACACACACACACCAGCTTCACAGGCACAGCGGCCAGACTCACCTCTCCATGATCCGGCAGCTTCCTGCTCACTTCCTCTCACACATTATGAGTTCTGCTCTGCCGCCCCCTGGCTGCCGCCGCCTGAAATAACAGCTCAACTCGCCTCATTATAGCGGCGCCAGTGTACAACCTCATAGGGATTCGCCCAGGAGATGAGTGGAAGACCGCCTTCAGAACGAGATATGGACATTTTGAATCTCTGGTTATGACCTTTGGCCTTAGCAATGCCCCAGCCACCTTTCAACATTTTATTAATGATGTATTTCGAGATTTCTTGGACCAATTCGTTGTGGCTTATCTCGATGACATTCTTATATTTTCAGACACCTTGGAAGAGCATCGCAGGCACGTCCAGTTAGTCCTGGAACGACTACAGGAGAACCATCTTTACATTAAGCTTGAAAAATGTGAGTTTGAACAAACCAGTATCCAATTTCTGGGATATATCATCTCCCCAGTAGGTCTGAGCATGGATCCCGGCAAAATCAATGCTGTAGTGGACTGGCCTGTTCCAAGAAATTTAAAAGACGTCCAGCGTTTCATAGGATTTGCAAATTTTTACCGAAAATTTATAAAGAACTTTTCACGGATCATACTACCAATTACTACACTAGCAAAAAAGACCAAAGCATTTTTCTGGTCTCCGGAGGCACAGGAGGCTTTTGACAAGTTGAAAACTCTTTTTACGTCTGCTCCATTGTTAGTACACCCAAATCCTGAATTGCCATTTACTGTCGAAGTGGACGCCTCGGACTCTGCAGTGGGAGCCATTCTGTCTCAGCGAGTTGGGGACAAGATGCAACTTCACCCATGTGCGTTTCTTTCCCACACCATGTCATCTGCAGAAAAGAACTACGACATCGGTAATAAAGAACTGTTAGCCATTAAAGTTGCCTTCTCCGAGTGGAGACATCTTCTGGAAGGTGCCAATCACCCTGTGACTGTCCTCACGGACCACAAGAATCTTGAATTCCTCCATACAGCAAAAAGATTGTCTGCAAGACAAGCACGATAGGCCTTATTTTTCTCAAGATTCAATTTTATAATTTCTTACCGGCCTGGTTCAAGAAATGGCAAGGCTGACGCCCTGTCCAGGATGTGTTCGGAACCTCAGGAGAGGTCTAGTAATGACGATACAATTCTAGGCCCTAAAAATTTTTTGGGAATATTGCACTCTGGAGGACTATGTAATAGAATTAAAGATGGATATCAAGGACTCTTTCCTTAACCATCCTTCGGAAGACGTCGATCTTTCATTCAAAGAGGGGTTTTGGATGCAGAAACACAAAATATATGTACCTGAATCTTCTCGCCTTGAAGTCCTCAAAAGTGTCCATGATTCTAAACTGGCAGGACATCCTGGAGTTGCAAAAACACAAGACTTACTACTTCGTTTCTTTTGGTGGCCTAATTGTAGGAAGGATGTGAGGAAATATGTTTCAACCTGTTTAACATGCGCACGAAACAAGACCCCACGATCGTCTCCTCTAGGACTCTTGCAACCACTCCCAGTTCCATCCAGGCCTTGGGGATCTATTTCCATGGAATGTATTGTGGAACTACCCCCTTCCAAACAGATGAACGTCATCCTTGTCATAGTGGACCAACTCACAAAAATGGCCCACTTTATTCCAACTGAAGGAATTCCTACTGCTGAAAAAACTGCAGAACTGATGATCAAAGAGGTATTCAGGTTACATGGAATTCCTGACAACGTGGTGTCTGACAGAGGCGTTCAGTTTACGTCAAAATTTTGGAAGAGTTTCAGTACAGCCTTGAGAGTCACGGTGAATCTTTCTACCGCTTTCCATCCTCAGTCCAATGGCCAGACGGAGAGAACGAACCAGACTTTGGAGCAATACCTCCGTTGCTTCATTTCCTATCTTCAGGATGACTGGGTGGACTATTTACCAACAGCAGAGTTTGCCTACAACAACTCCATACATAGCGCTACATCTCAAACCCCATTTTTTGCTAATTATGGAGTACATCCAATATTTATCCCTAATCTGCCAGTGAACACTCCCATTCCTGCTGTTAATGACTGGCTTGCAAAATTACAGGAATCCCAGAAGGAATTATCAGAGATATTACTCAAGACCCAGGAAGTATATAAGGAAGCAGCAGATAAACATCGGAGAGTGCCCCCTGCTCTTCAGGTTGGAGACAAAGTTTGGCTGTCCACTAAAAACTGTCATGATCCCAGTGCAGGTTTGGCCTGCACACCAGGGGTTAATGTCTTGATCCTAGTGCGGGCTCTGACCTGCACACCTGGGGTTTATTATTATGGCCTCTCTTTGGTTCGGGGAGAGCTTCTTATAGCCCTAGGAAGCTCCAATCCCCGTCAGTTATACTTTTGCCCTTGGCTGAGTGTGTTGACCCCTGATTGCCTTGTGCCTTGTGCCTGTGTTCTAGCTTGTTTGTATGGTTCTGACCCGGTTCTGTTTCCCGTTGTGATTTTGCCTCTTGATTCTGTACTGTGTATATGCTTCTCTGGTTTTCTGACTCCTGCCACGTCCCTGACTATTCTTGATTTGCCTGCTCCTTGTGTACTGCGTTGTCTCTCACGTTTACTGACCTCGGCTTGTCTTGGATTCCGTCTCCCTCTGGTGCCCCGTCCTCTACCTGGTGTCCGGTGACCCCCTTTCCATTCTCCAGGGTCCCAGTAGCTCCCTGCACTGATCCCCAGCTACAGGACGCTAAGCTCCGCCCCCTGGGGGTCACATGACCGCAGGTCCTGGCAGTACACTCACCACTTGGTGTTCTGCTAACTCCAGCTCTGCTGTATTGCTATCGTCTTGCCCAGCACTCGGGCGCTGTGAGTACCGCTGTCACAGGCCGTCGGAGGCTCCAGGCTCCCACTGTCAGAGCTGCTGAAACCGCTGGTAAGTGCCCACCTAGCGGTTTCTCTTGATATATATAACTGACCTTGAACCTTTTTTTTTTTCTCTGCAGCATGGACCCAATGCATGCTTTATCTGAGCAGGTGAAACACTTGACTCAGTTGCTGCAGAAGCTAAATTTGGAGCACCAAACTCTGGCCCAATCCCAACGGAAGGTTGCGGATTCGGTTCAGGGGGCGCTATCCGCAGGGTTTCAGCAGGAGTGGGCTAGAGATGTCTTTTTAGTCTCACCCGAACCCCCGGTTAAGTTACCAGATACTTTTGCTGGTAACAAAAGTAATTTTAGAGTATTTAAGGAGGGCTGTAAACTTTTTTTCTCTTTGAGACCCCGCTCCTCTGGGGATGAGAAACAGAGGATGGGGGTGGTTATGTCCCTGCTTAGGGGGGCCCCGCAAGCCTGGGCATTTTCTCTTTCCTCTTCTGCCCCAGAGAGAATGAGTGTGCATGCATTTTTTGAGGCCTTAGGGCATATTTACGATGAGCCGGATAGAGTGCGTTTGGCTGAGGACAAGGTGATGAGTATCTGTCAGGGGAAGCACTCGGCCGAGTGGTTCTGTTCTGAATTTAGACGTTGGGCAGCCGAGGTTTCGTGGAGTGATGCCGCCCTTCGGGGGTTGTTCCGTAGAGGCCTGTAAGGTTCTTTGTACATGTTTCTTGAAACTCAGTTTTTCCGTCAGCCATTTTGCTTTCTGTCTTGCTGCAGCTATCTTGCCCTCAGTCAATATGGAGTTTCCAGCTTTCATGTTCCCGCCCTGATTCTCTCCCTCTTGCTTCTTAAGCAGCCTCAGCTGAGCAATCAGTGCTTCAGAATCAAGCCTGCAGTGAGCCTGTGACCTGACTCCTGGAAAACCTTGGACTTTGTACTCCAGCTATTTCCTACTGAGGAACTTTGGAACACTTGTGGACTCTGGAAACCTGCTATTTGATAAATCCACGTTTGCATGGAATTACGGTAACAGAGAAGAGATCCTGAACCTGTTGTGGAGAGTTATTGCTGAGCTTAAGTTACTCTGGCCTGCTGTGTCTCCTGCTTCTGTACCTGCAAACTGTGTGACCATTTTTGCAACTTGTATGAAGTAATACAAGTCCTTCTATATCAAACCTGTGTCATGTGTTTTCCTCGCACCCAAGCACAAGACGCTATATGAACTGTACACCATACATTACAAGATTCTGAAGCCAAACGTTAGTGTCTGCTGGGTCTGGGAAGGCTGTGTCTGCTGTGACTGTGGATATCAGATGTCCGGTTATACTTTCTGTGATGACAGTGGTTGTGACTTCTCACAACCATTCCAGGTGAGCAATTCCCTTAATTTTACTCTGCAGTGTTACCACAGGTAAACACTATTGTTTTTTTTTTTTTTTTTTTCTTCTCCTTCCAGTACTCCAGTCTTAAAAGATCTGGAAGATGGAGGCTCGCATAAAGGAGCTTTGCGGAGTGACTGATACAATCCTTGCAGATATACAGACTATAAAGACCCGTTTTGCAAACCTACAGGACCTCACTAATCACAATTTGCAAGTGTTTGGACAAACTACCCAGGATTTACGAGCCAGGATTGAGGTTCTAGAGGAACGAGTCCAGGCTCCTGCCATAACCCCGAGTTCTGGGATTCCCAAGTTACCCCCTTTTCATTTTGGTGGTGAACGTGATAAATTCAGGGGATTTATTAACCAATGCAATCTTTTTTTTTTCTGCACATGCTTCACAATTTCCCACTGAACGCTCTAAAGTGCTTACTATAATCATGTTGCTTACCAACAAGGCTTTGATGTGGGCAAACCCTCTGATTGAGACTGAGGATGAATGTTTGGATCATCTTGATGCTTTCATTTCAGCCATGGGGCAGGTGTTTGATGACCCCAATCGAGGTGCAACAGCTGAAGCAGCCATGTTAACTTTGCGCCAAGGTAAGCGCTCAGTAGCCGAATATGCCTTGGATTTCAGGAGATGGGCCCTCGATACCACTTGGGACAGTTCCGCCAAAAAATCTATTTTTCAAAAAGGGTTGTCTCCACTGATTAAGGATGAACTTGCTCGTGCCGAACCTCCCACTGCGTTAGGGGACTTTATTAACTACTGCATCCGTATTGATGCTCGTCTGACTGAACGCAGGCAAGAGAGATGGTTCGAAAGTAATCACACTAACCTTTTCCTACCTTCCTCCCCAGCTAAGGAACCTTTGAGTAGGATCACACGGGAACCCGAACCTGAACCCATGCAGGTGGACTCTTTACAAAGACGGGTTAGTGATGCACGCAAAGAATATCGTTTAAAGGAAAATCTATGTTTCTACTGTGGTAAGTCAGGGCACTTCATTATAAACTGCCCCAGCCGTTCTCGTAAGACTACTGCAGCAGTCATTCACTCTGAGTGTTGCGAGAGGAGATCTGTCAGGTCCGAGCCTCAGGCTCCAGAGAGATCTACAGCAACAGATATTGATTTCTCGGACTTAAACTCCGTCACTTCTGAGGACGATGACTGTGTAAACGCTGCAATTTTTCAAGTTTCCTCAGCGGTGTCCCAGCTGAGTTGTAAGAAAAACAATTCTCATTGCTTCCTTTCCATCAAACTCTGGGTTGACTCAGTCTGGGTGTCTAGCTCTGCTATGATCGACTCAGGGGCAAGTGGAAATTTTATGGATATCTCCTTTGCTCTGAAACAGGGGATACGTTCAGTGAAGAAGGCTACTCCAGTACAGATGGAAACTGTGGATGGCTCCCTGCTGACCTCTGGACCAGTGGATCAGGAAACGGAGCCTTTGAGGGTCCTTATGGGTAAAGATCATCAAGAGAAACTGTCCTTTATGCTTATCTCTTCTCCCCACTTTCCCATTATTCTAGGGCTACCATGGCTGCAGGCTCAGAACCCTACCATTAACTGGGAGACCAAGGAATTACACTTTCCAGAGAAACAGATGAGTCCAGAAGTTTCAGCTTGCTCTGTTCCTAAAGGAACCATGTCAGTCCCTGAACTACCAGCTGTATACCAGGACTATGTGGATTTATGTGACAAGAAGAACGCTGACCAGCTTCCCCCTCACCGTCCATATGATTGTCCAATTGAATTATTGCCTGGAGCAGAGATACCTTTTGGTAAGATCTACCCCCTGGCGGGGCCCGAGCTAAAGGCTTTAAAGGATTACATAGACGAAAATCTAGCCAAGGGCTTCATACGCCCCTCTTCATCTCCTGCAGGTGCACCCATCTTCTTTGTGAAGAAGAAAGATGGATCTCTGAGACCCTGCGTAGACTATAGGGAACTCAATAAGGTTACTATTAGAAACCGTTATCCATTGCCTTTAATCCCTGAGTTATTGGAGAGAGTGCGGCATGCCAAAATTTTCTCTAAACTGGATCTCCGTGGGGCCTATAACTTGGTCCGTATTAGACCTGGGGATGAATGGAAGACTGCATTCAGGTCACGCTATGGACACTTTGAATATCTAGTTATGCCTTTTGGTCTGAGTACCGCCCCAGCCACTTTCCAACACTTGGTGAATGACATCTTCAGGGATCTCCTAGATACATTCGTGGTGATTTATTTGGATGATATTCTAATTTTTTCTAACTCCACAGAGGAACATCATGGACATGTGAGAATGGTCTTAGAACGTCTAAGACAAAACCATCTTTACATCAAACTTGAAAAGTGTGAATTCCATAGGACCGAAATTCAATTTCTGGGGTATGTACTGTCTACACAAGGAATTAGTATGGATGGAAGCAAGACCCAAACCATCAAGGATTGGCCAATTCCTAGAAATGTGAAGGAGGTGCAGCGCTTCATCGGGTTTGCCAACTTCTATAGACGTTTCATTAGGAATTTCTCTGAGGTAGTGTCACCTATCACCCAACTTACCCGGAAAGAGTCTAGGTTCTCCTGGACCCCCCAAGCCCAGGAAGCATTTTCCCGTCTAAAGAATAAATTTACCACCGCACCTATCTTAGTACATCCCAACCCCGAACTTGCCTTCATAATAGAGGTGGATGCTTCAGACTGTGCCGTTGGAGCTATACTCTCTCAGAGAACAGGTGAGAAGAATGTCTTGCATCCCTGTGCCTTCTTTTCCCAGCAGTTGTCTTCGGCTGAGAGGAACTACGATGTGGGCAATAGAGAGTTGTTGGCCATTATTGCCGCCTTCAAAGAATGGAGACACCTTCTTCAGGGAGCTGCACAGCAAATAGTCGTCCTGACAGACCATCGTAACCTTGAATTTATCAGGTCGGCTAAGTGCCTGACTCCTCGCCAGGCTCGCTGGAATTTTTTCTTAAACCAATTTAATTTTGGCATTTCTTATAGACCAGGATCGCGCAATGGAAAGGCTGATGCACTCTCTAGGATTCATTCAGCAGAGACCCGTCCACTTACTCCTCCTAAGACTATTCTTCCTGACTCTAGATTCCTGGGAGTGATTCATAATCAAGACCTACTTAAGGACATCAAGGAAGCATACCATGCGGATTCCTTGTTGGCACAACCCCCAAGGGACGTAAGTCTTGTCTTTAAGAATGGTGTGTGGATTCAGGGACAACGTCTGTATATACCTGAAACAGTCAGATTGAGAGTATTGCAACTCATCCACGATTCCAAGATAGCTGGGCATAGAGGAATTCTAAAGACACAGGAATTTCTTTCTCGTTTCTTTTGGTGGCCCACTTACAGGAAGGATGTTTTAAACTATGTCACTTCATGTGAAGTCTGTGCAAGATGCAAAACACCTCGCTCCTCACCAACTGGTCTGTTGCAACCCCTTCCCACCCCGTCCCGCCCGTGGGGATCCATTTCTATGGACTTCATTGTGGAGTTACCAACCTCTCAAGGGAAGAACACCATTCTAGTGGTGGTTGATCGTTTAACAAAGGCAGCTCATTTTATCCCTTGTGTCGGCTTACCCACTGCAAAACAGACATCAGATTTGATGATTAAGAATGTGTTTCGCTTACATGGAGTACCGGATGAGGTTATTTCGGATCGAGGGGTGCAATTCACTTCAAGGTTTTGGCAAAATTTCTGTGCCGCATTGGACATTAAAGTAAACCTTTCTTCTGCTTTTCATCCCCAGACTAATGGACAGACAGAACGAACCAATCAGACCCTGGAGCAGTATCTCCGCTGCTTTATCTGCCACCTACAGGATGATTGGGTGGATCTACTTCCACTGGCTGAGTTCTCTTATAACAACTCTCAGAGCGCCTCCACTAAGCAGTCTCCTTTTTACTCCAATTTAGGTTATCATCCTAACATTCTTCCTCGATTTCCCATAGAAACGCCCTTGCCAGCAGTGGCTGAAAGAATCACGTCTTTACAAAAGAATATGGATCTTCTAAAGGAAAATCTGGAATTGGCTCAGGAAAGGTACAAGAAAGCAGCAGATAAATTTCGTAAACCTGCACCAGGTTTCAAGGTAGGAGACTTGGTCTGGCTGTCAACCAGAAATCTTAAGTTAAGGATTCCATCGTCTAAGTTGGGACATAAGTACATTGGACCCTATAAAATCAGTAAAATTATAAGTGCCGTTGCTTGTCGTCTTCAACTGCCCAGAACTATGAGAATCCACCCTGTCTTTCATGTATCCCTACTAAAGGCTGCAACACCCAATACGTTTCCTGGACGTTCTTCTCCTTGCCCTGACCCAGTGCTAGTCGATGGTCAGGAAGAATTTGTGGTGGAAAGGATTCTAGATTCCAGGTTGTACAGAAATCAGTTACAATATTTGATTAAATGGCAGGGCTACCCAGTGGAGGACAACTCATGGGAACCAGTCAATAACGTTAATGCTCCTCGCTTGCGCCGCCAGTTTCATCAGAGGTACCCAGATAAGCCTGGTCTGAGGTCATCCGGAGGTTGTCCCTAAGGGGGGAGTAATGTAAGGTTCTTTGTACATGTTTCTTGAAACTCAGTTTTTCCGTCAGCCATTTTGCTTTCTGTCTTGCTGCAGCTATCTTGCCCTCAGTCAATATGGAGTTTCCAGCTTTCATGTTCCCGCCCTGATTCTCTCCCTCTTGCTTCTTAAGCAGCCTCAGCTGAGCAATCAGTGCTTCAGAATCAAGCCTGCAGTGAGCCTGTGACCTGACTCCTGGAAAACCTTGGACTTTGTACTTCAGCTATTTCCTACTGAGGAACTTTGGAACACTTGTGGACTCTGGAAACCTGCTATTTGATAAATCCACGTTTGCATGGAATTACGGTAACAGAGAAGAGATCCTGAACCTGTTGTGGAGAGTTATTGCTGAGCTTAAGTTACTCTGGCTTGCTGTGTCTCCTGCTTCTGTACCTGCAAACTGTGTGACCATTTTTGCCACTTGTATGAAGTAATACAAGTCCTTCTATATCAAACCTGTGTCTCATGTGTTTTCCTCGCACCCAAGCACAAGACGCTATATGAACTGTACACCATACATTACAAGGCCTGTGTGAACGTCTAAAGGATGCCCTGGCACTTCATCCTCCACCTGACTCCCTGGAGGATGCCATGACCCAAGCGGTTCGCATGGATTGCAGACTGCGGGCTAGAGGCATTATGCAGTTGGAAACATCATTATTCTCCAGTGGAGATGAGACCCGGACTCCTCCTGTGGCTATGGAGGTGAATGCTATCACCTGTGAGAAGGAAAGAAGACGCCGCCGTGAGAAGCAGTTGTGCTTCTATTGTGGGGAATCTGGACATTGGAAGAAGGACTGCCCCTCCTGTCCGTCATCTTCCAAGGTGGCGGGAAACGACTAGGTCTGGGTAGTAGTCTAGGAGGCTACCCAGACCTTCAGGTACATTTTTCCTCACTTGCAAAAATTGTGCTTCAGGTGGAACTGGAACTTGGTGATGGTCCTGTTCAGACTACCGCCTTTATTGACTGTGGTTCTGCTGTTAATCTGATTGACACCCGGATATTGACTCTTAATAAGATAGGGACAGTCAGGCTTCAGGATCCTGTTAAACTTGTGGCTATTGACTCATCCCCTCTTACCCGGGACGCTATCTATTTCAGGTCTGAACTTTTTTCTCTGAAAGTGGGTCCCACTCATGTGGAAAAACTAAGTTGTCTTGTGTTAGATAATTTGCCTGCGGGACTGGTACTGGGGATGCCTTGGCTTCAACGCCATAATCCTACCATTGATTGGGTGACGGGGGAGATCACTCAATGGGGATGCAGGGATAAATGTTGTAACCTGGGACCTCTTGTCAACTCTGTTAAATCTGTATCTGTGTCGTCTGTCGGTCTGGAGGGTGTTCCGGAATACCTGAAGGATTTCGAAGACGTGTTTTCCGAAAGCGAGGCTGAGGCGCTGCCACCACATAGACCCTATGATTGTGCCATTGATTTAGTACCTGGAGCCAAGTTGCCTAAGGCTCGGTTGTTCAATTTGTCCGGGCCAGAGCGCCAAGCCATGAAGGAGTACATAGCTGAGAGTCTCCGCAAAGGGCATATTAGGCCTTCTGTTTCACCCATAGCAGCAGGATTCTTCTTCGTGAAGAAGAAAGATGGTGGTTTGCGGCCGTGCCTCGACTTTCGGGAACTTAACAAGATAACAGTTAGGAACACTTACCCTCATTCCAGACTTATGTAACCAGTTATCAGGGGCCCAATGGTTCTCCAAATTAGATCTCCGGGGAGCCTACAACCTGATAAGGGTTCGGGAAGGGACGAATGGAAAACGGCATTCCTTACATCAGAGGGACTCTTTGAAAACCTGGTGATGCCATTTGGGTTAACTAATGCCCCCGCTATTTTCCAGAACTTTATCAATGTTGTGTTTTCAGACCTGATAGGCCGTTTTGTTATCATTTATTTGGATGACATTTTGATATATTCCCCGGACAGTCAGTCTCACTTGCAACATCTACAGACAGTTCTCCAGAGACTCAGGGAGAATCAATTGTTTGTGAAATTGGAGAAATGTTCGTTTTTCGTTCAGGAACTGTCTTTTTTGGGGCTGATTGTGTCCGGTGTGGGGTTTCGTATGGATCCTAAGAAGGTGCTGGCTATTGTAGACTGGGTTCAGCCTCGAGATCTCAAGGGGCTCCAGCGCTTTTTAGGATTTGCAAACTATTATCGGAGATTCATTAAAGGTTTCTCACAAGTGGTTAAACCACTCACTGATCTTACCCAGAAGGGTGCTGATGTAAAAAATTGGTCGAGACTTGCTAAAGAATTCTTCTCAGCGCTTAAGAAATGTTTCATGTCCGCCCCAGTGTTGGTTCAGCCAGACCCGTCCAAACCTTTTATTGTGGAGGTGGATGCTTCTGAAGTGAGGGTGGGTGCTGTGTTGTCCCAGGGTCCGGCCACCCTTACTAATCTCAAACCCTGTGCCTTCTTCTCCAAGAAGTTCTCTTCCGCTGAGAGAAACTATGATGTAGGCAATAGAGAACTTCTTGCGGTCAAGCTGGCATTCGAAGAATGGAGGCACTTTTTGGAAGGGGCGGCTCACCCTATCACTGTTATCACAGATCACAAAAATTTGGCATACCTTGAATCTGCTAAGAGGCTTACGCCTAGACAAGCCCGTTGGTCACTTTTTTTTTCACGACTTCAATTCTCCATTACTTTTCGACCGGGGTCCAAAAAATGTTAAAGCGGATGCCCTGTCCAGAAGTTTTGACCCTGTGTCTCCCCCCGAGCCACCGTCCTCCATTCTTCGCCCAGGGGTGGTAGTGGCGGGGATCTCGACAGAGTTGGAACAAGAAATTTTGAGGGCTCAGTTCCTAGCTCCGGCGGCCAGGCCAGGGGATAAATTGTTTGTTCCAGAATTATTGCGGCCTAGACTTCTGCAGGAGTTTCATGAGTCTAGGCTTAGTGCTCATCCTGGTATCACTGCCACTAGAGAGGCAGTAGCCAGGGTGTTTTGGTGGCCTTCAATGGGGTCCGATGTTAAGAAATTCATTTCTGCTTGTGGAGTTTGTGCCCGTTCCAAAAGCTCGCATAGCCGGCCGGCTGGGGAACTCATACCTTTACCGGTTCCTGAAAGGCCATGGACTCATCTCTCCATGGACTTTATTACCGTCTTCCACCTTCCAGGGGCAATACCGTGATTTGGGTGGTGGTGGACAGGTTTTCTAAACAGGCCCATTTCGTTCCCTTGGCAGCATTACCCTCAGCAGAAACATTGTCAAGATTGTTTGTGCTGCATGTGGTCCGTTTGCATGGGGTACCCCTGAATGTTGTGTCTGACAGAGGTGTGCAGTTTGTGGCAAAATTTTGGAGGGTATTCTGTAAGAAATTGGGCATCTCACTCTCCTTCTCGTCGGCATATCACCCGGAAAGTAATGGTCAGACGGAGCGTACCAATCAATCCCTGGAACAGACTCTCAGGTGTCTGACCTCCGCCAGACAGGAGGATTGGTGTGATGCGTTACCGTTGGCGGAATTCGCCTTTAACAACCGAGTGAGTCAATCCACCAACATGTCCCCATTCCTGATTAATTATGGGTTTAATCCCCATTTTGGGGAGTTTTCACGGTTGGATTCCGGTTGTCCAGGGGCGGAGGGATCCGTTCTACGGTTAAAAAATATCAGGGCTGAAGTCCAGCGTAATATATCTCGGGCCCAGGGGAGGTATAAATATTTTGCGGACAAAAAGAGAGCCCCGGGACACATGTTTCAGGTGGGGGAGAAGGTTTGGCTTTCCACACGTAACATCAACTTGAAGGTACCATCAGCTAAATTGGGACCGAAGTTCATCGGTCCGTACGAGATTGTGGAGATAGTCAATCCTGTGGCATATAGGTTGCATCTCCCCCCGTCCTAAAAAATAACCAATGTGTTCCATAAATCTCTGTTGAAACCCGTGGGGTCTGTCAAGGAGGACTCTGAGTCTGTTGTTCCTCCAGTGTTAGTGGAGGGTCACTTGGAGTATGAGGTCGGACACATTGTGGACTCTCGGCGGGTGCGCCGCTCCTTACAGTACCTGGTCCACTGGAAGGGATATGGACCAGAGGATCGCTCATGGGTCTCTGCTCGCTCGGTACATGCGGATCGCCTGGTTCGGGCTTTTCATGCCAGGTACCCGGGCAAGCCTGGGGGTCCAGAGGCCCCCCGTTGAGAGGGGGGTACTGTCATGATCCCAGTGCAGGTTTGGCCTGCACACCAGGGGTTAATGTCTTGATCCTAGTGCGGGCTCTGACCTGCACACCTGGGGTTTATTATTATGGCCTCTCTTTGGTTCGGGGAGAGCTTCTTATAGCCCTAGGAAGCTCCAATCCCCGTCAGTTATACTTTTGCCCTTGGCTGAGTGTGTTGACCCCTGATTGCCTGTGCCTTGTGCCTGTGTTCTAGCTTGTTTGTATGGTTCTGACCCGGTTCTGTTTCCCGTTGTGATTTTGCCTCTTGATTCTGTACTGTGTATATGCTTCTCTGGTTTTCTGACTCCTGCCACGTCCCTGACTATTCTTGATTTGCCTGCTCCTTGTGTACTGCGTTGTCTCTCACGTTTACTGACCTCGGCTTGTCTTGGATTCCGTCTCCCTCTGGTGCCCCATCCTCTACCTGGTGTCTGGTGACCCCCTTTCCATTCTCCAGGGTCCCAGTAGCTCCCTGCACTCATCCCCAGCTACAGGACGCTAAGCTCCGCGCCCTGGGGTCACATGACCGCAGGTCCTGGCAGTACACTCACCACTTGGTGTTCTGCTAACTCCAGCTCTGCTGTATTGCTATCGTCTTGCCCAGCACTCGGGCGCTGTGAGTACCACTGTCACAGGCCGTTGGAGGCTCCAGGCTCCTACTGTCAGAGCTGCTGAAACCGCTGGTAAGTGCCCACCTAGCGGTTTCTCTTGATAAAAACCTTAAGACACATGTGCCATCCTCCAAATTGGGTCAGAAATTCATTGGACCTTTTCAAATTTCTGCAAAAATTAACCAGGTTGCTTTTCGTTTAAAACTTCCCAACAATCTAAAGATTCATCCAGTATTTCACATATCATTGCTCAAACCATTTTGTGAAAACCCGTTTCCAGGAAGAATTCAGCCACCTCCTCCACCAGAAAGGATCCATGGTGAAGAATACATTGTGAATAAGATTCTGGACTCCCGAAAATTCAGAGGTAAACTGCAGTATCTGGTGCAGTGGGAAGGTTACGGACCAGAGGAAAATTCATGGGAACCAAAGGACAACGTCCATGCTCCTGGACTTACAAGAGCCTTCCATCAGAGGTACCCAGATAGGCCAGCTCCTGAGATGTCCAGAGGTCATCCTGGAAGGAGGGGAGTACTGTCAGGAATCGAACCCAGTGTCTCTTGTCCACCGGCCAGCAGCTCTACCATCTGAGCTGTTCTGCTGGCTACAAAGTTCCTTGCTGAACTCGGATACCATTGACTGTTCTTCCTGATCGGCTTCACCCAGTGCTCTCTCGTTTGGCCTCTGATTGCCAATTACACGCCCTATATAAACCTGGCCCTGTGGGTGTGTCATTGCGAGATTATTGTGCTTCCAGCCTTTAGTCAAGCTCTTTCTCCTGCTGTTCCTGCTGCTACAAACACTGCTCTCCTGTGAACTGACCTCGGCCTGCCACCTGACTACGTTATCTGCCTGCTCCTCTGCTACCGAACTGCCTTTCCTGTGTACCGACCTCCGGCTGCCACCTGACTACGTTATCTGCCTGCTCCTCTGCTACAAACACTGATCTCCTGTGAACTGACCTCGGCCTGCCACCTGACTACGTTATCTGCCTGCTCCTCTGCTACCGAACTGCCTTTCCTGTGTACCGACCTCCGGCTGCCACCTGACTACGTTATTGTCACGCGGTCTTATGATATGTGTACGATGTCAGTAAACTATTCTTAAAAGAACAACACTCTATACAACATATAGATTTGCAACATCAGCATGTAAATATAGAATAGATTTACCTGACACGATATCCGTTGAACTCAGGGTTAATCTTGAGGACTTGATACACTGTCACAGGAAAGAGGAGGACCGGGGGTCTAACCTGACCCTAAACTGGGGTCCTAACTAATCCCTCACCTTGGAGGTACTGATAATGGTTCAGAGGTCCAAGTCTCCAGCCTAACCCTGTCTCCTATCAGTCCCTGAACCCTGTAATCAGTCCTAAGAAGGATTCTGATTACCACCAAAGGGATATGGGCTGATCTCTGCTAAATACACAGATTAGACATATAAGACAGACTGGAGAAAACACAGACTTGCATACACACTCAAACACAGAAGGAACATAAATGATCTGGGATATTAAACTCTAAGCAAGGTGAGCTTAAAACAACTAAGGAGCTCTTTAACTTAGGTCTATACAGATACAATCCTATCTGTGGTCTGCATGAAGAATTTCACTGGCAACTCCCAACACAGACAACCAGAGATTTAAAGGAAACCAATCAACAAATAATTAATTGCAGCCGGGAGAAACTGCACCCAGTCCCAGAACTGAGCACAGACAGAATTAACTCCCTAACTGCCAAACACAAAGAAACAGCAACTCAGCTGTGAGAAGTCAGAATGTGCAACCGCGACGATCTTCGTGGCGATGCACACATGACAGTACCCCCCCTTCTACGAGGGGCCTCCGGACCCTCAGGGCCAGGTTTGCCCGGGTGAGTTCTGTGGAAGGTCCGCACCAAACGATCTGCGTTAATGTCAGACGCAGGGACCCACGTCCTCTCCTCTGGACCATACCCCTTCCAATGCACCAAGTACTGAAGGGACCGGCGATTCAGACGTGAGTCAATGATCTTTGACACTTGAAACTCCAAGTTACCATTGACCACCACTGGAGGAGGAGGTAGAGGTGATGGTATGACTGGTGCCACGTACCTCTTAAGTAATGACTTGTGGAACACATTGTGGATTTTAAACGTAGGAGGGAGGTCCAGACGAAATGCCACAGGATTAATTATGGAACTGATCCTGTACGGCCCGATGAATCTGGGGCCCAGCTTCCAGGAGGGAACTTTAAGTTTTATATTCCTGGTAGACAACCATACCAGATCGTTCACATTAAGATCTGGACCAGAAACTCTCCTCCTATCAGCCATACGTTTATAACGGTTCCCCATAGCACTCAGATTATTCAATACACCTCTCCACACTGAAGCAAGTGACGACGAGAAACGCTCCTCCTCAGGAACCCCAGAAGGGCCCCCCCCATTGAATGTACAAAACTGGGGATGAAAACCATATGCCCCAAAAAACGGGGACTTACCAGTGGACTCGCTCCGCCTGTTGTTAAGAGCGAACTCTGCCAGAGGCAAGAAAGAAGACCAGTCCTCCTGGTTCTCTGAGACAAAACACCGAAGATAAGTCTCTAGGCTTTGATTCAGACGCTCTGTCTGACCATTGGTCTGCGGATGAAAAGCCGAGGAAAATGACAATTGCATCCCCCACGTAAACAAAATGCCCTCCAAAACTTGGACACAAACTGAGACCCCCTATCTGACACCACATCAGAAGGCAACCCATGAAGTCTCACAATCTCCCCAATGAACACCTGCGCCAGAGTTTTAGCATTAGGGAGGGCAGGAAGAGCAATGAAATGTGCCATCTTACTGAACCTGTCAACAACCACCAGTATGACAGTCTTCCCTGACGACTGAGGAAGGTCCGTGATGAAGTCCATAGACAAATGAGTCCATGGACGCTCCGGAAGTTTCAAGGGTAAGAGGGTCCCAGACGGACGGGTATGAGGGGTCTTAGAGCGAGCACAAACCCCACAGGACGCGACAAAAGTTAAAACATCTTTATTAACGTTAGGCCACCAAAACCGGCGAGAAAGGAGATCTAAAGTAGCCTTACTCGCTGGATGTCCTGCTAAAGCAGAATTATGATGTGCCTCAATAACCTTTTGTCTCAACTGATTTGGGACAAGCAGTCTCCCTGGAGGTCCTGCAGGGGCGTCTACCTGAGCCTCTAACACCTCCTCCTCAAGCTCAGAACATACAGCCGACACTACCACCCCCTCCTGAAGGATAGGAATCGGGTCATCCATTTTCCCGGCCCCTGGGAAACTGCGAGACAAGGCATCCGCCTTAACATTCTTAGATCCAGGGCGATAAGTGACAACAAAATTAAACCTGGTAAAAAACAACGACCATCGAGCTTGTCTGGAATTCAGACGCTTAGCAGATTCCAAATACAGCAGGTTATTGTGATCAGTAATGACGGTGACCGGGTGGACTGCCCCCTCCAAAAAGTGACGCCATTCTTCAAAAGCCAACTTAATGGCCAAAAGTTCCCTATTGCCGATATCATAATTCCTTTCGGCGGACGACAATTTTTTAGAAAAGAAAGCGCACGGATGCCATTTACCAGGGGACGGACCCTGGGACAATATTGCACCCACCCCTACGTCAGACGCGTCCACCTCCACAACGAACGGCTGTGATGCATCTGGTTGGATGAGAACGGGTGCCGAAGCAAAACATTTTTTCAAAGAGGAAAAAGCTTGGCAAGCTTTGTCCGACCATTTAGAAAAATCCGTCCCTTTTCTTGTCATGTCAGTGAGAGGTTTGACAACAGATGAGAAATTACAAATAAATTTCCGGTAGTAGTTAGCAAACCCCAGAAAACGCTGCAGAGCCTTAAGATCCTCTGGCTGATCCCATTCAAGCACTGCTCTCACCTTTTCAGGGTCCATACGGAAACCGGAGGCTGACACCAAGAAACCCAAAAACTGAAGTTCCTGTACGGCGAATACACACTTTTCCAGTTTGGCGTATAGTTTATTGTCTCGCAAGATCTGCAACACCTGTCTCACATGCTCCTGGTGAGACACAAGATCTGGTGAGTAAATTAAAATGTCATCCAAATATACGACCACAAACAGCCCCACCAGATGACGAAAAATGTCATTAACAAAATGTTGGAATACTGCTGGTGCAGTAGTCAGACCAAAAGGCATGAAAAGGTTCTCATAATGTCCCTCCGGTGTGTTAAACGCCGTTTTCCACTCATCCCCCTCTTTTATCCTAATCAGATTATACGCCCCCCTGAGATCCAATTTAGAGAACCATTTGGCGCCAACAATTTGATTGAAGAGATCAGGAATCAGAGGGAGTGGATACGGATCTCGAACAGTAATCCGATTAAGTTCGCGGAAATCCAAGCAAGGGCGTAGGCCTCCATCTTTTTTCTTCACAAAGAAGAACCCCGCGGCCACTGGGGAAGATGAAGGTCTAATATGCCCTTTGGCCAGACTTTCCGAAATATAATCTTTCATAGCCTGCCTCTCAGGACCAGAAAGGTTATATAACCTAGCTTTAGGTAACTTAGCATCAGGAAGTAAATTAATAGAGCAGTCATACATGCGATGAGGAGGCAACTCCTGACACCCCTCCTCAGAGAACACATCCCCAAAGACCTCCAAAAAAGGAGGCAAAGTACTAGGCACGACCGCACTGATGACTGTGTTCATGCAGTTACTTTTGCAAAACTCCCCCCATTGGCTTATATCTCTGGACTGCCAATTAATCACAGGGTTATGTTTAACCAACCAAGGAAGTCCCAACACAATAGGAGTAGGTAGACCCTCCAACACATAACAAGATAATAGTTCCCTATGTATTGCCCCTACCCGAAGGTCAATGTTATGAACCTCATGAACAAAGCTACCTTGGCCGAGAGGCCTGGCGTCAATGGAGAATATAGGGATCGGTTTGACCAATACACTCAGATGCATACCTTGAGCCTGAGCAAACTGAGCGTCAACCAGATTAGCCCCGGACCCACTATCAAGAAGAACAGAAAATCTCTCCACTCTCGTACCAACCACCACCTCCACTGGTACAAGGAACTGAGAAGAACTAGCGGACGAAATACATACTCCCAAGTTGTCGTCCACCACACAACCTGGGATTAACAGTTTTCCGGCGACTTTTTGCTCAACAAGGCACGGGATGGACATCCCCCAACAAAATGTCCCTCTTTCCCGCAAAAGAACACCTTCTAGTCCTGCGGCGTACCGCCAATCCCCTCCTACGAAATGATGTCCCTCCCAACTGCATAGGCTCCTCCGAACAGACAAGGGGAACCTCAACATAAGGGACTTTAGTAGTAGGTGGAGTAACAACAGGGGGCGGAGTTACCTCGCACCTCTCCCGGAGCCGTCTATCAGTACGGATAGCTAGGGCCATAGCAGCCTCCAGTGATGGAGGAGAATCATACTGAGCCAAAACGTCCTTTAATTTGTCAGAAAGCCCATGACAAAACTGGCTTCTAAGAGCTGGTCATTCCACTGAGTATCTGTGGCCCATCTACGGAACTCAGAAGCAAATTCCTCCGCCGGACGATCTCCCTGCTGTATCTTACGTAATTTTGTCTCAGCAAGAGAGACCCGATCTGGGTCATCATATACCAAACCCAGGGCAGTAAAAAATCGATCTACTGACTGTAGAGCCGGGGATCCCGGAGGAAGGGAGAAGGCCCAGGATTGAGGGTCCCCTTGTAGGAGCGAGATAACAATTCCCACTCTCTGCTCTTCACTCCCTGATGATCGAGGCCGAAGCCGAAAATACAATTTACATGCTTCCCTGAAGGTAAAAAATTTGTCTCGCCCACCAGTGAACCTGTCCGGGAGAGCTACTTTAGGTTCAAATCTGGTTTGCTCCGAGGGAGACAAAACTTTGGACTTAATGTCCGTCAGCTCCATGGATAATCCCTGCAACTGCAGAGCCAGCTGGGCTACTGGATCCATGGCAACTGGGAATAATTTTATGGGCCAGTGAAAATGTCACGCGGTCTTATGATATGTGTACGATGTCAGTAAACTATTCTTAAAAGAACAACACTCTATACAACATATAGATTAGCAACATCAGCATGTAAATATAGAATAGATTTACCTGACACGATATCCGTTGAACTCAGGGTTAATCTTGAGGACTTGATACACTGTCACAGGAAAGAGGAGGACCGGGGGTCTAACCTGACCCTAAACTGGGGTCCTAACTAATCCCTCACCTTGGAGGTACTGATAATGGTTCAGAGGTCCAAGTCTCCAGCCTAACCCTGTCTCCTATCAGTGCCTGAACCCTGTAATCAGTCCTAAGAAGGATTCTGATTACCACCAAAGGGATATGGGCTGATCTCTGCTAAATACACAGATTAGACATATAAGACAGACTGGAGAAAACACAGACTTGCATACACACTCAAACACAGAAGGAACATAAATGATCTGGGATATTAAACTCTAAGCAAGGTGAGCTTAAAACAACTAAGGAGCTCTTTAACTTAGGTCTATTCAGATACAATCCTATCTGTGGTCTGCATGAAGAATTTCACTGGCAACTCCCAACACAGACAACCAGAGATTTAAAGGAAACCAATCAACAAATAATTAATTGCAGCCGGGAGAAACTGCACCCAGTCCCAGAACTGAGCACAGACAGAATTAACTCCCTAACTGCCAAACACAAAGAAACAGCAACTCAGCTGTGAGAAGTCAGAATGTGCAACCGCGACGATCTTCGTGGCGATGCACACATGACAGTTATCTGCCTGCTCCTCTGCTACAAACACTGCTCTCCTGTGAACTGACCTCTGGCTGCCACCTGACTACGTTATCTGCCTGCTCCTCTGCTTCCCCGTGGAACGGACTGTCTCTCCTTACAGCTTACTCCAGCCTGCACGGGACTTGGTTCCTGCTTACTCATTCTCTCCACACCTTGCATCTTTAAAAGTGATGTTTTGAGAAAGACCGCATAAGGTTGAAATGTTAACCCAATTAATTGTGTCCGTTTTGCCTTCATACCACACAATAAGTTGTGGTGGCTAATGTCTACATTGTTGTCACAATAAATGGAACTTTATTTTTTCACATGTAATACTGAGTGCGGCTGTCATCATTACAATGCACAAAAATGGCCTAACAGGGAAGAGTATCGCAGCTAGAAAGATTGCACATCAGTCAACAATCTATCGCATCATCAAGAACTTCAAGGAGAGAGGTTCCATTGTTGCCAAAAAGGCTCCAGGGCGCCCAAGAAAGACCAGCAAGCGCCAGGACCATCTCTTAAAAGTGTTTCAGCTGCAGGATCGGGCTACCAGCAGTGCAGAGCTTGCTCAGGAATAGCAGCAGGCAGGTGTGAGTGCATCTGCATGCACTGTGAGGCGGAGACTCTTGGAGCAAGGCCTGGTCTCAAGGAGGGCAGCAAAGAAGCCACTACTTTCCAGAAAAAACATCATGGACAGACTGATATTCTGCAAAAGGTACAGGCAGTGGACTGCTGAGGACTGGGGTAAAGTTATTTTCTCTGATGAATCCCCTTTTTGATTGTTTGGGACATCAGGAAAACGCCTCATTCTGAGAAGACAAGGTGAGCGCTACCACCAGTCTTGTCTCATGCCAACTGTTAAGTATCCTGAAACCATTCATGTGTGGGGTTGCTTCTCAGCCAAGGGAATCGGCTCTCTCACAGTCTTGCCTAAAAACACAGCCATGAATAAAGAATGGTACCAGAATGTCCTCCAAGAGCAACTTCTCCCAACCCTCCAAGAGCAGTTTGGCGATCAACAATGCCTTTTCCAGCATGATGGAGCACCTTGCCATAAAGCAAAAGTGATAACTAAATGGCTCAGGGAACAAAACATAGAGATTTTAGGTCCATGGCCTGGAAACTCCCCAGATCTTAATCCCATTGAGAACTTGTGGTCAATCATCAAGAGACGGGTGGACAAACAAAAACCTAAAAATTCTGACAAAATGAAAGCATTGATTGTGCAAGAATGGACTGCTATCAGTCAGGATTTGGTCCAGAAGTTGATTGAGAGCATGCCAGGGAGAATTGCAGAGGTCCTGAAGAAGAAGGGTCAACACTGCAAATATTGACTTGCTGCATTAACTCATTCTAACTGTCAATATAAGCTTTTGTTACTCATATGTTTGCAATTATATTTCTGTCTGTGATAAAGTAAAGATGTATATCTTTGTACCGTGTTAGCCAGTAGATAGAAAAATATTTAGAGTTGAGAGTCCTCAGTGGTTGATACCTTTTAATGGCTAACTGAAAAGATGGTAACAAATTGCAAGCTTTCGAGACTACTCAGGTCTCTTCATCAGGCTAGACTAATACAAAATCTGAAGAATCACATATTTATACACAACACAGCACAGAAACAATGCAATGGGTAAGACAAGTGACGTGAAGCAGAATAGTCATTATGGTCACTGGTAAGAAGAAAAATATGAATAGAAAATAAAATTAAAAATGCTTTAAAAACAAAAGCACAACATCCCCAGATGGCAAAAAGAAGGGGAGGTAAAGGTAGGGGTTCTGAGGAGGGGAAACTAATGTGAGAAACTCGGCGATAGAGGTGAGGACCAATGAGAGCTACAAAAATGGTGCAAAACTTAGTGATTCATTAAGGCCCTTTGGTGTCATGGTATCTAGAAGCACAATCCACCTCGTCTCCATTTGTGCGAGGAGTTTTTTATTGTTACCTCCCCTAATACCTAGGTGGAGTGCTTCGATACCCCTAACTTTAAGTAATCTAGCATCACAGTTGTGGTGTAACCGGAAATGATGAGGAACAGTCTTAAGATCCACGAGGTCTGTCACAGACTTGGCTGCGCCAATGACCGCGCATGCGTATCCTCAGTTCTCTGGTGGTAAGGCCAACGTATATCTTGGGACATGGACACGTGACGTAGTAGATTACATTAAATGTCCCACAAGATATACGTTGTATGATGGTGAATTCCTTCAAACCATCAGCAGAGGCAAAGGTGGAGCAGCGTAGGACATTGGCGCAAGCCAAGCAATGCCCACATGAAGAGGAGCCAACTCAAGGTTCCCCAGCATTAAAAGGATTGCTAGGAGCCGAAAAGTAATGGCTTTTTACCAGGAAGTCAGAAAGGTTCTTGGACCTCGTGGAAGTCATCAGGGGAAAGTCACCCACGGCCGCCCTTAGTGTAGAATCAGTTTCCAAAGTGGACCAATGTTTTTGAGAATGGCACACACATCGTGCCATACATGATTGTACGTTGAAATGAAACGTATTGGTCCATCAGGGCACGCTGACGTTTTATGTTGTTTCGTGCCATTTAATAAATGGCAGCGTAGAGTTTTCCTTGCACGATCATATCCCTGTTTAACACATCTGCGACTATAGCCACGAGTGTAAAATCGGTCATTCAAGTCCAAGGCTTGTGTCTCGAACTTGGAGTCCGTAGAGCAGATTCGTCGCATCCTAAGGATGCAATTCATTTTTCATATTTTGTGTTTGCAAGCTATAGCGCTACAGTGTGCTTCCTTTTTTTTTTCTTGAATGTGCATGAGTTGGTGACTCTAGGTTTAGCAGCTGTTCACATTAGGTCTATTTTTGGATGTGCCGGTCAGTTTTTTGATATGTATTCATTTACCTTTTGCCTGAGCACTCCACCTGCTGGTCACAGGCATTTTAATTATACCAGGGTTTCTACCCCTCCACAGAGATGTAGATTTCAGTGTAGAGAGAGGATTCATATGTTCCCATACAGATAGACTTTTCTAAGCGAGGATTGGCATTAGTTAGGACCTGGAAAACGATGGGCGCCTTTTCGTGGCTTCCGGGTGCACATGAATTGGCCGTTTTGTGCACTAAGCCTTCTAAATTTTTCATATTTCTAAGGCAGTGATGCAATTCATTTTTCATATCTCGTGTTTGCAAGCTATAGTGCTACAGTGTGCTTCCTTTTTATTTTTTTGAGTGTGCATGAGTTGGTGACTCTAGGTCTGTCAATCCCTTTATATACACGTGGGGGGCTGTCAGTCCCTGTATATGCATTGGGATTTCACTCCCTGTTTATACACATGGGGTGGGCTGTCACTCCCTGTATATATACATGGGGGGCTGTCACTCCCTGTATATACATGGGGATTTCACTCCCTGTATATAAACTTATATACAGGGAGTGTATATATCACAGACTCTTGGCATCACAGACTTGGCCCTATCCTGGATCTCATCATACCTAACAGACCGAACATTCAGTGTCTCCCTCTCACACACCACCTCCTCACCTCGCCCCCGTCTGTCGGTGTTCCTCAAGGCTCAGTCCTAGGACCCCTACTCTTCTCCATCTATACCTTCGGCCTGGGACAGCTCATAGAATCCCACGGCTTGCAGTATCACCTCTACGCCGATGACACGCAGATCTACCTATCTGGACCTGACCTCACCTCCCTACTGACCAAAATCCCACAGTGTCTGTCAGCTATCTCAGCCTTCTTTTCTGCTTGCTTTCTCAAACTGAACATGGACAAAACAGAATTCATCATCATTCCCCTACCTCATTCTTCCCCTCCACCAGACCTATCCATCAATGTCAATGGCTGCTCGCTTTCCCCAGTCCCGCATTCTCAGTGCCTTGGGGTGATCCTCGACTCTGCCCTCTCTTTCAAACCACACATCCAAGCCCTCGCCACCTCCTGCCGCCTCAAAATCAAAAATATTTCCCGGATCCGCTCATTCCTCAACCATGAAACCACAAAAACACTAGTGCATGCCCTTATCATCTCCCGCCTTGACTACTGCAACCTCCTACTGTCTGGCCTCCCCTCTAGCACTCTGGCACCACTCCAGTCCATCCTACACTCTGCTGCCCGACTAATCCACCTGTCTCCCCGATATTCCCCAGCCTCCCCCTATGCCAGGCCCTTCACTGGCTTCCTATTGCCCAGAGGCTTCAGTTCAAAACCCTAACCATGACATACAAAGCCATCCACAACCTTTCTCCTCCATACATCTGTGACATGGTCTCCCGCTACCTACCCACACGCAACCTTCGATCCTCTCAAGATCTCCTTCTCGACTCCCCCCTCATCTCTTCTTCCCACAACCGCATACAAGACTTCTCCCGGGCTTCCTGTTGTGAATGGACTTGAAATGAGTTCTGAGCAGAGGCTCCCTCTGGTGGTTACAAGCGGTACTGGACTGTCCAGTGAAGATTGTGAGGAGTGGGAATCAGGTGTTACTGACTGGTCTTATATAAGGGAGTCGCCTTCCCATCAGGGTTGCCGGTGATCAATTGATTCTGGTCTCACTCCATGATTCCTGTTTCCCTTGTAGCCTGCTGTGTCGTGTCTGCATCTCCTGCTAACAGATAAGACATTTTCTTCTTTTTGTTTTTGTGCTTTATTTTTGCATTTTGTCCTGCACTTCTGTGGGGGCCTTCAGGGTCCCCTCCGGGGCTTTTGCCCTCTCAGTCTAGTTCAGCCACTGATATTTGTACTTTTGCTTTTTCCAGTTTCTTCAGTGGCTGCTGTTTTGATTTTGTTACACCAGAGAACTAATTTAGGTCGTAGAGGTCGTGTGATCTCAGGTGTTTTTGAAATTAGTAGAGTTGGTGCTTTGCAGGGTTTTTTGGGATTGCAGTAAGTACCCTTCTGTGAGGAACTCAGCCGGCCGCCACACGGTAGCCCGGGTATCGCAACTTCTGATACCACCGCCGCTACCAAATGTGACGGACGATCCCTTTCCTCCCACGTCACCAATGGGACGTAACTCCACAGGTACAGCTCTCCGGCGCCCCCCTTTGTCTCTCAGGTCAGTAAGAGAACTGCACCCAGAGCAAATGGCCGCCGGGGAAGGTGTCCTGTTACCCACTGGGTATTCTAAGATTCGTGATCAGAGTAAAAGCATCAGCCCAAGATTAATTTTATGGTTTAATTTGCCTTAAGGGCACACTAGATAATTACAGAAATATACAGTAAAGCTATACAACGGAATTACAATGGATTTGCAGTCAGAGTAAGAATACAACAATAATGTACAAGGCTTAAAGGTATTAGCTATAGATCAATATTACCGGGTTGTAGTATGGTCATGGGAAGGCAGGGGCTTTGCCATTCCCAGGTAGTAGTCTTCAGTTACTGGATAGTCCCCAAAGCATATGTTGCTGCACCCTTGGCAAGACAAATCCGTTTTCTTTTGGTCCTTTCCTAGACCATCTTCTTGGCTTCTGTGTGTGAAATGGAATGAGAGACCAGCCTCTTCCTGGCTACAGCTTTTGAACCTGCTAGGCCCTTCCCCATTTGCTTTGAAGACCGCATATTAACTGGCCTGCAATTCATATGGAGCAGGAAACAATGGCTTGAGCTAATTACCATAAGACTGACCATCTTATTCAGACCCTGGCCTAAACCAATTAGCATGTAAAGGCCTATTGATTCATAGTGGACATCAAAGCTGGCTGTACTGAATATGCTAATAGGCCCTGTGTAGCTAAAAGTCTGTGGCTGTGTGAACTGACAAAATGGAGGCTGGTACAGGCCCTATACAAAATGGCGACAACCTTTTCCTTACACCTTCCTATCCTTTTCTATTTAGTTAGTTTGGGCCCCAACGTTTGCTCATACTATTTTCTGTCTGTGTCAGTATTTCTTCTTGTCTAACAGCCATTACATGTTTGGGGGCTTTCTATGTTCTTTGGGGATCTGCTCCGGGGCAGATAGCTTTCCTATTTCTATCTTTAGGTGTAGTTAGTTTCTCAGGCTGTGACGAGGCGTCTAGGACCAACGTAGGAACGCTCCACGGCTGCCTCTAGTTGTGGTGGTTAGTCAGGGTACTGCAATCTCATAGATTCCAACTGCTCTGGTGTATTGCCTTTTTTACCTGCACTCCTCAGTTACCGAAACATAACAGCTTCCCCCATACTCTGGAACTCCCTGCCGCAAAACATCAGACTTTCACCAACAACGGAAACCTTCAAGAAGAACCTGAAGACCCACCTGTTCCGACAAGCCTACAGCCTACAATGATCCTCAGTCTACTGAACCATCGCACGACCAGCTCTACCCTTTCCTAGTGTATCCTCACCCATCCCTGTAGACTGTGAGCCCTCGCGGGCAGGGTCCTCTCTCCTTCTGTACTTGTGTGTCCCTTGTCTAGCACACGTTTATTGTACCTGTCTATATTTTCCCTTTTCATATGTAAAGCGCCATGGAATAAATGGCGCTATATAAATGTGTAATAATAATAATAATAATAATAATAGGGGGGCTGTCACTCCCTGTATATAAACATGGGGGCTGTCACTCCCTGTACATACACATGGTGGGCTGTCACTCCCTGTATATACACATGGGGGCTGTCACTCCCTGTATATACATGGGGATTTCACTCCCTGTATATAAACATGGGGGGGGGCTGTTACGCTCTGTATATACACATGGGGGGCTGTCACTCCCTGTATATACACATGGTGGGCTGTCACTCCCTGTATATAGTGAAAATATATCGCAGCACTACCGTGATGGTGCACAAGTAGGTTTTCCCAACCAATAAACAGTGAATGAATAAACTTGGCACTCAACTTATGGACGAGGGCCTTCCTCAATCCGACTGCTTGTGGCGAAGGAATAGTATGAATGAAAGTCAGCTGACAAGCGGTGGATGCCACATCAGATGGAGGAGACCCGCGCCCCTGCCCACCAAACTAGCATGTCATTTGGGAGCCATTCTGGCCCATAGCCCTGGACCACAATTGTGATTAAGTCCTAACTAATAATTAACCATCCAGGAGCGTATATAAAATTACAGAACTATAAGAGGAACTCTCTTCCACCAAGGCAAACTGCCTTTCATTCATACTATTCCTTCGCCACAAGCAGTCGGATTGAGGAAGGCCCTTGTTGGGCCGAAATGTCTCTCTATCTGTTTTTGACTGCAATAAATCTGGAATCTCTCGTCCATAAGTTGAGTGCCAAGTTTATTCACTCACTCCCTGTATATACACATGAGGGCTGTCACTCCCTGTATACACATGGTGGGCTGTCACTCCCTGTATATACACATGGGGGGCTGTCACTCCTTGTATATACATGGGGATTTCACTCCCTGTATATAAACATGGGGGCTGTCACTCCCTGTATTATATACATGGGGGCTGTCACTCCCTGTATATACACATGGTGGGCTGTAACTCGCTGTATATACACATGAGGGGATGTCACTCCCTGTATATACACGTGGTGTGCTGTCACTCCCTGTATATACACATGGGGGGCTCTCGCTCCCTTTATACACATGGGGGGCTGTCACTCCCTGTATATACACATGGTGGGCTGTCATTCCCTGTATATACACGTGGTGCTGTCACTCCCTGTATATACACATGGGGGGGCTGTCACTCCCTGTATACACATGGGGGGCTGTCACTCCCTGTATACACATGGGGATTTCATTCCCTGTGTATAAACATGGGGGGCTTTCACTCCCTGTATATATACATGGGGGGCTGTCACTCCCTGTATATACACATGGTGGGCTGTCACTCGCTGTATATACACATAGGGGGGATGTCACTCCCTGTATATACACGTGGTGTGCTGTCACTCCCTGTATATACACATGGGGGGCTCTCGATCCCTGTATACACATAGGGGGCTGTCACTCCCTGTTTATACACATGGTGGTCTGTCACTTCCTGTATATACATTGTAGCCTTTCCAGGGGGTTTAGCTCTAGGATCGCTGTCTGGGTAGACAGAATGGCATGAAAACAGTTCATTCAGACAGCAGTTCTGGTGCAAAACTGGCCGCAACCAGCTTTATTAAAGTCCACAGCAAACAGATTAAAACAAAGCATAAACAGAAAACCTGGGCTTGTCTAGCCTCTAATTACACTTAGATAGATGGCCCTCTCTATCCGGGACCCAGACTCTACCAGTCTGTGCCCAAAACAACACATATCACATATGTTACCAGTATGGAGCTTCACAGATACTCCTCCTTGTGTCTGAAAGCATCTTCCATGACCAGACTTGAGAGAGATCCACTCCTATTCAGCTGCTATTCGCACGGATTCGCACTGAGACTACTCCTATGTCCGGGGTCCTTCCTGCACCCAAACTGAGATAGCTCAAACACTCTTGGAGACTGCTTCCTTGTGCCAGGACACCTCTCTGTGTCCAGGCTAAAGACAGCTCTAACACTCTTGGAGACTGCTTCCTTGTGCCAGGACACCTCTCTGTGTCCAGGCTAAAGACAGCTCTAACACTCTTGGAGACTGTTTCTTGTGCCGAGACACCTTCCTGTGTCCAGGCTAAAACTAGCTCTCAGATTGTGTTTGCAGACACCTACTTCTGGTCTCCTAATTAAGACCTGAGTAGTTTCAGGCTTGTGCTGCAAGTGTGTGCTGAATGTGAGGTGTAGTGACCTTTCTCTACCACTAGGTTTACAAAGCCACACATTTCCCTTATACCTAGGTGAAATGTACACCCCATTCATCACATATTCACTCACTGTCTCACATATCCCCTCCCTCTTCTCCAGACCGGAGGGCTGGTCATCCAGACCGGAGGGCTGGTCAACAATCCAACAGAGACAGTGAACTCTGGACCAGTCATGGCCCTCATCAGCTTCATCCTCACCACTGTCATAGCCAACATCAGTTTTCTCTTCATCTGAAGCATCCGCACTACCCTGTACCCTCCCAGGCCTATACTCTCTGCGGGCCTCGGGTATCCTGCACGGTTTCATCTTGACCTTAGGGCCGGGCTCATTTTCGATATAGTGCCTGGCCAGAGAAGTACGACCCGACACATCAGAACACTTCTGCTGACTCTTCCTCAGAAACTCACGTACCTCCTGTCCCTGGTGCACTGACCATGTGTCACCAACTATCACAGAAGGTATAGGGGTTTTTTCACTTTTCTCCAGTTCCCCACTTTCAGGCTCTTCTGGCAGGACATGCCCAGAAGCCCCACCGTCAGTCCTAGACTCTACCTCTTCAGCCACATCACTTTGGTCTCCAATATCTCCATTTATTCCAGCCCTCAAGTTCTCCTTGATAGCGGCATCTGTATACTCAGAACCCGCCGGATTCTTCTCTTCCACCACGTTCTGCATCCCATCTGGGCTCCCGTGTGTCTGCAGGGGCAACGGAGTGACACATCGCTTTTCCCATTTGTTGGGACGTGGCTCCGAGTAGCCTCCCTGAAAGTGTGCTTGAGCTCACCAATGCCAGCTACTGATCCGGACCGTAACCCGTCCACGCCGCTGTCTTCGGCAGAAACAGATTCCTGGACAGAGTCAGTCCCCATATCTTCAGTCTTGCTCCTCACAGCTTCACTTGAAACCTCAGCTTCTGATGAGGCATCTGGCTTGGTGACCACCACTTCCATGGCTTTTTCCACCTCTGCAGCATCACCTTCAGAGTCCTTGGCATGATGCAGATCCACACCACACACTGACAACTTCTCATCTTCAACAGCATCCACTTGTGCTGTGTTCAGTTTCAGAGTCCTGCCTTTAAAGCTCAGCTCTCCTCCTTTCACCTTAGTCTTCGCCAGGGAACCGGCCAACTGTAAAACATCTTCAGATGCCATCTTCTGTCTGGCTATAAGGTCAGCATCAGCTTTCTTCTCAGGACTCTCAACCTCCTCTGCTACCATGCCTTCCTCATTTGCACTGGTTGCTTTATGGTCATCAGATAATTCACTATCACTATCTGACGCCTTTTTCTCAGCCACATCTGGCTCACTGTCAGGGCTATACACTTCATTTTCATTCACATCCTGCTCACTGTCAGGGTTATACAATTCATTTTCATTCACATCTTGATCTGGAACCTTAGTTAACATGTCATCCACAACATTAACTTCACCATCTGGTCCCTCAAGTATGTGACTATGTGACAACCCCAGCACTATACTTCTATATAGCTCAGGTACCAGGAGCTGACTCACGACCTCTCCCTGGACTTCAGTGTCCCTATACAATAGGCTATTGTTCATGGCAGCATGAGGAAACCTCTCCTCAGAGCCAGGCTCCTGGGAAACCTCACTTAGAACAATCATATTTTCCTGTGCCGTTTCAAGAGAGGGGTCTCGCCACTGCTCACTCTCAAAACTGTCACAAGACACAGGCAAGTCAGGGACACTCGGTTCTCGAGAACCACCATCCTCGTCTCCCAACATCACCTGCAAAGGAATTTCATCACTATCACAGTCATCATTATTATCAATATCATTATCATGACTATGATCAGTATCATCATCACTATCATGATCATCATCACTATCATTATCAGCATCAGCATCATCATCATGGTCATCATCATTATCATGATCATCATCATCATCATTATCATTATCATCATCATCATTATCATGGTCATCATCATTATCATGATCATCATCATCATTATCACATAAGTTTAACGGCCCACTAGCATTGTGTTCCGCCCCTCGGGACTGCGCACCCTCAATAGGAGCTTCATCACACTGTCCATCAGAAACATTTTTCCCCCAGAGATCCTTAGACCGGGGAAAGTCATTACCCAATATAACGGGTTGCACCAGGGTCTTCACTACCCCCACTTCACATGAAACCTCCCCGAGTTTGGGGACCAAGTCCACGGCAGTCTCTGGGTAGACTTTGGTGTCTCCATGGATGCACACCATACTCAGGTGCTTATCAGGGATGAAGTCCCTATCAATCAGGCTGTCACATACGGAAGTCACTGGACTCTCTGAGTCCAAGAGGGCCTGTGCTGGGCAGTCATTTACAACCACCGGGGACCCCTGTGGTCCAGTCTCTTCGGCTGAGGTGGACACACACACAGGTTCTGCGCAGAGAGAGAGGGATCTGCCAACATCACAACACATAGGCTCCCCCTCTATTGGACAGTTGGCTGCAATTTCACGCCAGCTCCAACACTGTCCATCACACTCTCCCACCCACATGTCCCCTCGGGCCTGAACCCGCTTATCAGCATACCCCATGTCCCCAACAGCTGGAACGCTCTTACCGCGAGAGTTCAGCATCCGGGAACTCTGAAGTGACGACCTCTCAGACGGCTGTACCTCAGGAGGACGTGCTCGGGTGTAGCGGTTCACTATCACCTTTTCAACTCCATAATCAGGTTTGCTTACTGCAGACTCCCAACTGCATCTCCAGTCATGAACTCCCCTGGCACGGGCTGTCACCGTAACACCCAGCCGGGTAAGAATCGCCGCTTTCAACTTGGCATAGTCTTCGCTGTCCTGCTTGCTCAGGTCAGCCCAGACTTTTTGGGGTTCCCCAATCAGATAGGGTACGACCGCCATGGCCC